>OW804094.1:12716131-12887064 GCA_942159475.1 Sthenelais limicola | reverse complement strand
CCCTCCGCCCCCATCTGTTTTTGTCTAAAATTCAATTTTAGCTATGTACATCTAAAAAGCTCCCCAGATCACCATGACGGTGGTCTTCCTCGGGGAGTGAGTGAGTGAGTGAGTGAGTGAGTGAGTGAGTGAGTGAGTGAGTGAGTGAGTGAGTGAGTGAGTGAGTCATATTGGTTGCTTTACGCCCTTATCAACACATTTAATATGGTTATATCAAGGGCGGGAGAGCTGAGAGGGAGGCAGTTTATGGTCATACCCAGGATATAGAGAAGGTGGTAGAGTGAGAGAGAGAGAAAAGAGACAGAAAGGCACTTTATGGTCTTACGCTGAGGGAGAGGGCCGGGGAGATGAAGACGTACAAAATGTGATACCGTATACAAAATGTGTTATCATTAGAATTTCATTGTTACACATATTTTCATATTATTCTATAATAGTCTTATAATCATTGGTATATAAGTGACCACAATTCTCAATTAGAGTTATTTAGGAGTAGATACTAAGGTAAAAGATTAGCTTTCACCCTACGTTTAAATTCATCAAACACTTCTCTCTCCCCTTCTGTAATTGTCCCTCTGTCTCTGACTCCCACTCTCTCTGTCTCCCCCTTTTCTCCCATCTCTATTTCTGTCTCCCCTTCCCTCCCTCCCTTTCTTTTCTCTCTCTCTCTCTCTCTCTCTCTCTCTCTCTCTCTCTCTCTCTCTCTCTCTCTCTCTCTCTCTCTCTCTCTCCTCTTACTAATAATCCTCTTCTGTCCCTCTCCATTTCTCCCCCTCCTCTGTAGAGCTCTGTCCCTCTCTGTCCCCCCTTCTCTACCTGTCGCTTTCTCCTCTAACACTCTTCCTTTCTCCTCTGCCCCCCCCCCCCCACTCTCTCTCCCCTCTCGGTCTCTTTCCCTTCCTCTGTCCCTCTGTCACTAACAACCTCATTTAACATTACAGACCACCAACCTTCCTCTCTCCCCCCTTCTGTAGCTATCTCTCTCTGCCTCTGCCCTCCCCCTTTCCCCACTCTCTCTGTCTCCCCATCTGCCCCTCTCCCTTTCTCCTACCTTGGTCGCTTTCCCTCTCTGCCTCTGTCTCTTCTCCCTCTCTCCATCTGTCCCTTTCTCACTAACAACCTAATTTAACATTACAGACCACCAAACAACACCTTATTAAACATATTTTCATATTATTATTCTATAATATCAGTCATTGGTATATATACTACCAGGGTTCCCGCGGCCCAGAGCCCATCATTTTTCATGACTTTTAATGACCAATTCCGCCATTTTTTAATGACTTTTTAATGACCAAATGAAGTCATGTTAGCCGATTGTTTATGACCTTTTTAAACATATCAATGTAATCTCCTCAAAATCAATGAATACATTTCTTAAAACAATGAATACTTGTATTGAATACAATGTAGATGCCAACTTTTTTAAGTCAGATGTGCGAGACACTATCTCAGCCATTAAAGCGTGGGGTCTGGGGCCCGCTTAGGGCCCCAGAAGCCAGAGGGTTTTCTTTGCTCTCCAGTGCATTTTCAGCATGTTTGGGGGTTAAATATTGTCCAAATGATAATATAAACTTCTGACTTTGATTCACATAAAAGATAGAAATATAGACTTGTACTTTTACAATTTTTTACTTTTAGTTTTACATGAAGAATGGTGGCTTTGGTGTATTTTCAGCATAATTTCCTTAGAGACTTCAGTGCACTTCAGTGCTACAATTTTATAGATTTTTCACTTCTACTTAGCAGATCCAGGGATGTCACTAAGTTTTGTGTAAGGTGGCTATTTAGGATTTTTAGCCGGCTGCACAACTTTTTCAATGCAGAATATGGTCAGGGAGGGGACTCAGATAGTTTTTCATGACTTTTTAATGACTCACAGTGAAAATTAATGACTTTTAAGGCCCTTAAAAACCCAAACTCAGAATTCATGACTTTTAATGACTTTTTAAGACCCGCGGGAACCCTGACTACCCCCTTCCCCCCCCCCTCCCTCTCTTTCTGTCTCCCTCCCTCTCTTTCTGTCTCCCTCCCTCTCTTTCTGTCTCCCTCCCTCTCTATCTTTCTTTCTCCCTCCCTCTCTATCTTTCTTTCTCCCTCCCTCTCTCTGTCTCGTCTGTCTATCTCTCTCTGTTTCCCGGTCTCTCCCTCTATCTTTCTGTCTCTCTCCCCTCCCCCCCCCTCTCTCTCTCTCTCCATCTTCTCCCCTCCCCCCTCTTTTTCTCTCTCTCTTCTCCCTCTCTCTCTTGTCTCTGTCTCTGACTAACAACCTCATTTAACATTACAGACTGCCCAACAACACAGGCCAACATATTTACATATTATTCTATAATATCATAATCATTGGTATATATACTACCCCCTTCCCCCCCCTCTCTCTCTCTCTCTCTCTCTCTCTCTCTCTCTCTTGTCTCCCTCCCTCTCTATCTTTCTTTCTCCCTCCATCTCTGTCTCGTCTGTCTATCTCTCTCTGTTTCCCGGTCTCTCCCTCTATCTTTCTGTCTCTCTCCCTCTCCCGTTTTCTCTCTCCCTCTCTCTCTCTCTCTCTCCCCCTTTCACCCCCCCTCTTTTTCTCTCTCTCTTCCCCCTCTCTCTCTTGTCTCTGTCTCCCTCTCTCACTAACAACCTCATTTAACATTACAGACTGTCCAACAACACATTGTTAAACATATTTTCATATTATTATTATATAATATCATAATCATTGTTATTTCACCTTTGGGTTTGGTCAATACGTACGGCCCATTGACTTAGCCCTGAGACTGCAACTCAGGCCTGAGGCCAATACGACGGCCGTATCAGGCCTCAGGCCTGATATGGAATGAATATAGTTCTCCAACAATTATAGTGTCAGCGCCTATAAATGAGTTGCAACATTTAAGAAGACAATTGAATATAGTTATTATAATAATTTACTGCAAAAAGGTAAGTAAAAGAGTAGTCCTGAATTAAATAATTTTGCATTCTAAAATATAGTTCTCGCTGGTCGGAAAAAACGGTGCGTAGATATACACAAATGCGTCATGACGCCCTGTGAGAGCATGACGGCCGTCATGATGTCAACAAAGTCGTCGATGTCAACCAAGATGAACATAACTTAATTTTATCAATACATCTATCATGCTTGAGTATATTTTAATAAGAAACGGTGAAATAAATACAAAAAGAACCGCGGGACTACGCAGGAATCCGTATCGTCGCTTGGCTTCTGTATCCACCCGCGTGCGCATAGCGCACGCGGGTGGATACCTCCGCCGCGCGACGATACGGATTCCCGCTCCGTCCCTTGGTCGTTTTTGTCTTAGTATCTATCTATCTATCTATCTATCTATCTATCTATCTATCTATCTATCTATCTATCTCTCTCTCTCTCTTTTTTTTTCTCTCTCCCTCTGTATTCATCTCTTTCTCCCTCTGTCTCTGTCCATCTCCCACTCTCTGTCTCTGCCTCCTCTCTCCCTCTCGGTCCCCCTCTCTTCATTCCCCCTCTCTCTTTCCCTCTCCTCTGTCCCTCACCATCTCTCACTAACAACCTCATTTAACATTACAGACTGCCCAACAACACAGGCCAACAACCAGATTCCCTTTCATCCAATTCCGATGAGAACATCAGAGCACAAACTGCCTGGAGGAGGAACCTGACAGAACCAGATCCAGCTCTCGTCCAAACCTCGCCCACGTGGGATGATCCCTTACCGAACCTACATGGCTGCCACCTACCGGGACGCGGGCAAGGCAGATGACCTCCGTCACGTGGCCCACTGGGAGCACCTTCTGGCGGTGGATAAGGTAACTAACAATGGTCATGTTCATTTTCAGGAAGCTCAGCTGGTGAACTGAAGATCATGGAGGGCTAAGTGAATTTACTTGGGTCGTTTACATTGCAGGTTCATGATCTTCATAAAATGTACAATTGGCAGCTCTACACATTCAGGAAATTCTGCTAAATCAGACTGAAAAAAGAATACCAGGTATAACTGAGTATATTTGGTATCACATTGATTTAAAGTATCAGTTCTGTTATGTTGAATTGCATGTTGAAGCTCATTTTTGTCTGAAATTCGGTTTATTTGAGGGAATTGGTGAAGGTGAATTGTACATTTTCTGAAAATCTGACCCTTTTACTTGGGTCGTTGACATTGCAGGTTCAGGATCTTCAGAAAATGTACAATTGGCCGCTCAACATATTTAGTAAATTCTGCTAAATTAAACGGAAAAAATGCGCCAGTGCTTGGTATATCTGAGTATATCTACCCTCATTGCACCCATGTCTATATATGGGTGAAGTCGCCTGAATATGTACGATTAGCCTCAATCAATTCTCACATATCAACCAAATCTAAGACAAAAATCAGGTTTAGGAATACAGCTCATCATAACTGAACCGTTGTTTTAATCAACACAATAACAAATATATTCAGATATACCTGGTATTTATCATTTTACTGCCTAATTTATGCCTAATTTTAACTAAACGTGTGGAGCTGCCGATTGTACATTTGTGGACGATCCGACCCATGAAGTGGATAAAGTAGCAATAGGGCATATCAACTGCCAGGAGTATGCCTGCCCTCCATGAAATGGTAGCGTTTAGTCCCAACTAAATGTATTTTCCTGCTTGTTGCACTGTTGTACGGATTGCTATCTCTGCTTCCTCGCACCAAGGCTATACTAGCTACAGGTACCTGGCTGTCACAATGTAGTGTCACACTTGACTGTCACAATGTAGTGTCACACATGACTGTCACAATGTAGTGTCACACTTGTGGGTTGACCTGGATTTATTTCACACTAATCGAAACTTGCAGATACTGACTTAAAATTTAAAATGGTGTTGTGGTTGTTACCATCACCTAAGTGTTTTTATTTCCAATTTATAATACAGTTACGTGAAATATAGAAAAAGGTCCGTCTCTTTCTTTGAGAACATAGGTTTCTGTTATGCTCTTGTTTGATTCCAGAAGGCATCTACTTTTTTAAATGCTTATCCGAAAGATTTAACATCGAGACCTGTTCTTGTTTTAACTGTTTTTAAGACATAAGTATTGCAGCAAACCATCATATATCTAATTAGTCACATCATCATGTGTCTGATCTTTCCCTTCCCTCTCTTTCTTGTCGGTCTAGCTGTCTCTCCCGCCATGTATATTTTCCTGTCTGCTCCCTCTCCCGCCTCAGTTGTCTCTGTCTGCTCCCCTGTCTCCCGTCCTCTCTACTCTCCTCTCTCTCTCCCCCGCCTCCCTCTGTACTCTCCATCTCTCTCTCCCCTCCCTCTGTACTCTCCCCTCCCTCTGTACTCTCCCCTCCCTCTGTACTCTCCCCTCCCTCTGTACTCTCCCCTCCCTCTGTACTCTCCAGCTCTCTCTCTACTCTCCCCTCCCTCTCTTACTCTCCAGCTCTCTCTCTACTCTCCAGCTCTCTCTCTACTCTCCCCCTCCTCTCTTTCCCTAACTGCCCTATTTGTTTCTGCTGATGCGTGGGTGTATGACATACATATACCTCAGGTCCTGATTAGCCACCATTTGGGCCCACAACTGATAGGGCCCTGCCACCACTGATTGGCCCATTAGTTCAGACTATATATAGTACGGTGAGTAGCGCTAGAGGGCAGGAATAAGTGGTGCCCTGCAGTGATTGGACACCTACTGCGCTAATCGCTTTCCAGTCCTGAAGTAGGCGTCCTAATGGCATTGTAATGGCATTTTGTGTTTTAGAGGGACTCTCTACTTTGAGCCTACATTGTTTATCTTGAGGCGGTATCGCTATATAATGATAAGAGCCGAGTGTTGAAATGATGTTAACATTTAGCAGATATAAACTAGTTGTTTATTTTTACACGAGCTTTCAGCCTTACTGGGCCTTCATCAGATGTAGTGTATAAACTGTTTATGCCAAGTCGACAAGCAAAACCATCCTGGAATAAAGTAATTACAATCATCAGGGATTGTCTGAACTTCTCTGAGACTAGATTAGCGAGCCTACTGAGGGCCCGGTAGAGAAGCCTTACTGTGGGTGGTAAGGACATCAGTGGGTGGGTGTCCACCATGAGACTAAGCTATAAGTACATTACACATGTGTAGTGAACACATAAAGCCTGCTATAATCTACAGTCCTGCCTTCACACACACATGGGTCAGATTTTCAGAAAATGTACAATTGGCAGCTGTACACATTCAGTAAATTCTGCTAAATTAGGCTGCAATTAGGTCAATACTAGGTAAATTCGGCATAACATTGATTCTAGAAATCTGTTTGGTTAGGTTAAACTGTATTTTGAACTTTTTTTTCGTCTGAAATTTGGGTTATTTGAGAAGATTGGCGACGTTGAATTGTACATGTTCTGAGAATCTGACTCATATAACTTTAAACTAGACAAGCGACATCAGTGGGTGAGTGTCCACCGTGAGACTAAGCTATAAGTACATTACACATGTGTAGTGAACACATAAAGCCTGCTATAATCTACAGTCCTGCCTTCACACACACACGGGTCAGGTTTTCAGAAAATGTACAATTGGCAGCTGTACACATTTAGTAAATTCTGCTAAATTAGGCTGCAATTTGGTCAATACTAGGTAAATTCGAGTATATTCGGCATTACATTGATTCTAGCAATCTGTTTGGTTAGGTTGAGCTGTATTTTGAACATCTTTTTCGTTTGAAATTTGGGTTATTTGAGAAGATTGGGGAAGTTGAATTGTACATTTTCTAAAAATCTGACCCCTATAGCACAGACTGCCAGCAGCATATTAGAGCCAATTAGGGCCCAGCCCAGCTAGACACAACTAGACCGCCCTTAGTCTGGGCCTGGAGAGCTGTACTGTGAAAATGCAATGGCAATTTGCCCAGAGATTCGGTATGCAAAATGATGAAGTCAGAGAAGTCGGATGATAGTAGTCTTCGGCCAGGCAGCAAGGTGTGTCCAAGCTTACTCTGTCCTCTTTATTTATAGTCACACGTTAATTATTCATTAGCATCAAAATGGGTATAGCAAAGTGCGCTCCCGGCGATCCACCCTTATGATTGGCTGAGGGGGATCCTCCTCCACATGATCATGACCCCCAGCGCTCTCCCACGCCAAGGCCATGCGCTGTGCGCCTGCGCGGAGGATCCCTTGCCCTCAACCCCCCCTCCCCTCCCATTATCCCTGACCCAAGCATGTAGCGTCCCCTCCCTCCCCCAGTCCCTTCCCCCCACCCCGTAATGAGAGTCACGCCGGAGAACAATTGGCGATGCTATTTCGGTTGCTAAGACAATCAAACAGGTAGACACATAACAACAGATGTCCAGTGCCCCGCTCTCCCCCGCTCCACCCAGGTCCTGCGTGGCGGTCGAGGCCCAGGCGGAGGGGAGGGGGGGGGGAGAGGGGGAGGGGGGGACGGCCACTCTATGGGTAAATTCCGCTCGCAAGAATTGCAATTCTTTACATTCGTCCAATATTTTTCTTTTGATTGAAAACACAGTCTTTCAAACAAAATACTAGCCGTCCGCCCCATCAATACAAGTAACATTACTAAAAACATACATGTTAAAGCAGTAAGATAAGAAGATAGATATAATACGAGTCAAAGGTAAAAATGTCTCTTTGGGACCTTAATCGGTCAGAAAAAATGTCTCTGGAGATGTCTCCTTAGGGGAAGGTTCATTATCGTATGATGCCTTCATTCAATTACTAAAAAGTCTTTTAGTCAACATGGGTAAGAGAAGTCTTTGTGTATATAAGTGTGCTTCTGAACACTTCTACAAATGTCTGTCTCCCTCTGGGGGTTCTACTACACAAATTCCTCTAGTGCGGTCGTCACCGACGTCTCCTCTGCCCGCCTGACCAGCCGAGGCCCCCGCTGGACCTCGTCGCTGGCCGACTGGGCGCCCGTCTCTCTCTCTCTCTCTCTCTCTCTTGGCCTTTGAGAGCGAGAACGGTTGGGTAGTCAACACTACCGTATTTTCATTATTAAAAACCCTAAAATAACTGCAGAGCACATGTTTTCTCCTGCAGTTTGGCTTATAAAACTCCTCAATGAAAAATACACTTCAAAGCAGAATGGTTTGGAGATAGACAAGAAGCTCTGGTCCTGTGGTGCTTCTTCTCAGACTCCTCTTACTCGCCCCATTCTGTCTGCATAAAACAACTTCTCATAGCGAGAGTTGGATAAAATACCTTTGGGCTGGATCCTTGTCCGTGGATTCCACCATTTTCTCCTGAGAGAGAAATGGATTTCACCCAGGTATGTTACTCTTTGCTCTGCGGTCTCTCTCGCACCCGAGAGAGGGCAAAACAGCATTAATAGTAAAATATTAAAAGAGTACAAAGAAAAGACAAGTTCATAAAGTGATTAAAGTACTACCCAGAAAACCAAACAAAATAGCTGAAACTTATTACTTCATCCTGGTCAGTCCGAGATTGGCAGCGTAATATGGTGAGGTAGAGGGGTGGGCGGGGAGGTGTTCAAAGGGGCGGGAATCAGCCCTGGCGCCAGGGTCAGATTCTCCATCCTCTCGATCTTCGTCTTGGGGGGGTAGGATTTCCAGGGTGAGGGTTGGGGGTTCTTCGGGGGCGTTCTCTCGGGGCCTACGGTTCCTTTGGCAACACTGGAGGTTGACCATGCCTCTGGGGGCAAGCCCCTTTCGGCGGCGGAGGTAGAGGATTCCCAGGGTCATGACTCCTAGGAGGGTGGGGATGAGAGTGGCTATACCCCAGATAGAACTTTCAGACCAGGGGCTAGGGATAGGTGTGGGGGAAATGGGCTTAGGAAAATCGGTGAGAGAGAGTAAGGGTATCTCGGCTCTCTGTAAAAGGGTCAATTGTTGGGTTAATTGGGGGTAAAGGGAGAAATTTCCATAAGTCAGATTAAACCCGGGGAGGGGCATAATCGTGGGGGTGGGGAGAATTATATGGGACTTATGGCGTTTGATGCTACTCACACGCCAATCCTTTCCAACCAGGAGACAACCGTCTTCTAATATTACCCTAGTATGCTGGCGATACATTTTAATTACTGGCTTCTGCCCAGGACACCTCAGGATGGTTTCTAGGGGGGGAAAATTATAGAAGAAATGGACTCTCCCTCTCTAAATACTTGATTGGTCAAATTACCTCTCTTCAAAATCTGGGCCTTACAAAGATCGGGTCTTTTACCCATGATGATATTGGTCTCACAAGTTGGGGTTAGATGTTCAATTGCAGCTGAGCAAATTTGTGGTTTAAACCCAATACAGTGCTGTGGGAGGAAAGATGCACTTGACACGCTGTCTAGGGCCACTTCTTCCTCTCCCATTAACTTTCTGAGGTGGTCAGCACCATACGGGACGGGGAAATATTTTAGTCTATAATGTAGAAATTGGGTGCCTGAAACAGCCGGAATTACCGTCTGATATACCAACTCCTGCTCGCCATCTAGTAATAGTTGGACGTTCAGGTGCCTGTAATACCAGCGGTTATCTTGTGGGGTATAATGCTTCCCTTCTTGTAATTTAGACAGAATTTCTGATAAATATGCCAGTGGTAAAATCTGGTCAGTTAAGAATCCCCTTTCCAGCTGAATTCGCTGACGATAGAACAATTCGTTCTGACGGTAGTAATTTTCTACCGCTCTACCTACTTGTTGCAATAGAACATCCACTTCCCTTCGCATGTGGATTCGGTGAATTTCTATACTAAAACCATTCAAATGTGTTAAGATATCAGCCACCTGACGGGAGATGTTATTGGCTGCAGCTTGGAGCGCAGCAATGTCCATACGGTTTTCTCTCATATAGAGTCTAGTTTGGTTCAGCACAGACACCATCTCCTCTTGACAATGGGCTAATATTTCCTCACTATTGTGGGTCGCTTGAACTGCCGCTTGCAATTCCTCGACCTGTCCAACCGTAGCTGTGCCAAACAGGGCACGGCTCAACGAACCCACAAAATTAAATAGGCCCCTCTTCTTCCTGTTTTTGAGGTGGGCCTGTGCTGGTATCTCTGTCCGGAGGAACTCCATGTGCTCCTCCCAGTGGAGAACATCTTGGTCTCCCACAACCTCCGCCTGTCTGAGCTCTGCAATCCTTCGTTTAAGAACCGAGATCCAAGTTTTGACAGGAGGGGGTGTGGGAGGGTGTAGTACAATCACAGTCGTCCAAGTCGCGGTCAGGGCTCTGACCTCCCCTTCCTCATACACTAACACCCCTTCCTCCTCAAACAGACCGCCTCTAACCATTGTGGTTAAGACGATCATCAGGAGGGTTTTTAGGGTGAAGTGGGAGAGAAATCCGTCACTGGTGGTGCCACTGGATCGAACTCCCATGGCTGGGGCTGTGGTGGGGGTGACGGTGGGGGTGATGGTGGTGGCGGTGGCGATGGGGGTGGTGATGGTGGTGGTATGCAGGGCAGCTTCCTAGGCCTCTGCACAGGTGAAGAAGGTGAGACTGGGTTGGGGGAGGAGTCAGGCCTCTCTCTCTTTGTAGATCCCAAAGAGTGGAAAACCTTAATCCTCTTCTCGGTGCCTTCAGATGTAGTGCTCAGGGCTTTGGGTAGAGGGTTTGTAGTTGGAGTCTCAACTCTCCCTCTCTTAGCCCTTGATCTTGTGACTGGACCTGGAGGTGGTGTGCGCTGAGGGGCAATCTCCACAGCAACGGAGGGTGGTAGGAGTGGGCGCACTGTGACTGGCTTAGGTGTAGCCAGTACTAGTACTTTCTCCTTTGGTGGTCGCTGCTGGGGTGGGCGTGGCACTTGTTGTGGTCGTTGGGGGCGTGGCACTTGGTCCTCGTCCTCCACTAGCATGTGCTCTTCCTCTGGTTGATTTGCGGGCGCGTCTTCCTCCTGTGGCTCTACCTGAATTATACGAGGCATGTGAGGTATGGGTATGAATACAGGGTCAGGCTCTGCCTGAGGCTCGGGCCTTTGTGGGGGTGGTGGTCTGACTCGATTAGCTTGTTGGGCCTGTCTCCGAGCCCTATTACGTTTACCTTGACCCGCCCTTGGTTGCCTAGTTCTCAGTACATCCCATTCTATTTCCCCTGATACCAACTTAAGTCTATTTCTATTAATACGTTTTTGTTCACCTTGGGGTCCTCTCAGAGTTATGACGGTACCCCTGATACCAGTTATCATGTAACCATGATCCCATTTCGGGTCCAGTGGAGTGCTGGTACCCGATAACACCACTACGTGATCCCCTATGTTTAGATCTTTTGCGTTCGCTCTGGCTCTCAATCTTTCGTAATTAGCCACCCTACTTGCCTCAGTGCGCTCAGCGGCCTCTCTGAACGCACTTGTCAAGGCCTGTAGGCGCTCACTTAGCACGGCATCCTCTGTTCCCTCTGGAGTAGGGAATATTTTAGAAAAAGGGTATTTTGGTTTGGTGCCGAAAGTTAGAAAATATGGTGTGAAACCAGTTACACAAGAGGTGGAGACTCTATGTGCCCAGAGGGTAGGGCCTAAATGGCTCTCCCACTCTGCTGGTCTGGCGTTTATGAATTTTCTGAGTATTCCTTTAAATGTTTTGTGGAATCTCTCTATTTTACCGTTTGTGGTAGGGTGGAAACTTGTGGAGTGCCTTACTTCAGTGCCTATTGATTTGAGATACCCTTCTACCTGTTGGTTCATGAATTCTAGCCCCCTGTCGGTGATGACTACCTCTGGAGGGCCATACCTGGGGACGTATTCATTCGCCAAATAGTCAGCTATATTCTTAGCTGCTTTGGTGGGTATGGGTTTAACTTCTACCCAGCCAGTAGCGTGATCTATTACAGTTATTATATACCTGTTCCCTTGTTCAGAAACGGGGAAGGGACCACACAGATCCATCCCTAGTATCTGGCCAGGGTATTTTGCCAGAGGCATAGCTGTAGGAGGTACACGCGCCTGCCCGACTCGGTTCACTGCACACCTAGCGCATTTGGTCAAAACACGGAAAGTATCCCTTCGCATTGTGGGCCATTTATAGGCCTCTTGAATTCTATCCAATGTTTTTCGCATACCCTGGTGGCCTACCTCAGTGTGGGCGCGCCTCACTACTCTATACCTGGCTGAGGGTGGTAATACCAACCGGGGGTAGGCTGGCTTACCTGGGGGAGGAATCAGAGTAAAGAGCATTCCATCAATTATGGTATAGTCTCCCTCCTCTTCCACCCCTTGTTGGAACTCATCCATTTCCCTCTGTTCTAACCTTATTTGCTCTTTCTCGAGTTTATCAAATTCCCAAGGAATTTCATCTATTTCTTCTAAAGCGCAGACTTCAAATTGACTGAGAGTCGGCTCTTTTCCCTTGGTTTTTATTCGAGAGAGCATATCCGCCCTAATGTTGTTGGCCCCTTTCCTATACTCAATGGGAGCCCCATATTCTGCTATAAGTACCGCCCACCTCTGAATTTTTGTGTTTTTGACTTCACCTACAAATAGTGATTTTAATGGCTTGTGATCCGTATAAATTTTGAACTCGCTACCTTGAAGATAGGGCCTAAGTTTGTTTAGCGCATAAACAATAGCATATGCCTCTTTCTCAATCGTAGCCCAATTTAGCTGTGGTCCGGAGAGTTGTTTAGAGATATATTGAACAGGTCTCTCCACACCCTGACTATCAGTCTGGACCAATATGGCCCCTATTGCGTAATCACAGGCATCTGTATAAAGGCGGTAGGCCTTATTTAGCTGGGGATGTGCCATTACTCTGTCTGAAGTAAGTAGCTCCTTCAGCATTTCAAAAGAATTTTGTTGTTCTTCCAACCATTCAAACCTAGCGTACTTTTTGGTAAGTTTTACTAGCGGATAAGCTACCTTAGCATAATCTGGAATACATTGACGGTAATACCTAGTCATCCCTAGAAAGGAGCGAATTCCGCTCACGTCTTCTGGGGGTAGCATATCCCTGATTGCACTACATTTATCTGGGTGGGAGTTAATCCCATCCTTGGAAACCTGGTAGCCGAGGAGATCTACCTTTTCCTGTTTGAAAATACATTTCGTGGGGTCAGAACCCAAAGGTCGTATATAGCATTTTTGCATAATTTCACTTTTTCTCATGGGGTGAATAACCATTTCATTCCGCAAATTTTGATCTAGTCTTCATAAACATTTGATGATTATTAATGATTTTAGGCACAAAACAAAAACATCTTATCTCAATGCCAGCAAAAATTGTTTGAGCTAAAACCTCTTAGATCCAAATACAACCTTTGGCCAAGGAGTTATTTTCATTTATATGTTGATATGATTACTGCCTAAATGATGTATCTCTACTTGAGATATTTTGGCATTGACAATAATCTTATATTTCTTTTAAATATAAGGAGCAAAATATCGTATCTCTCTCTACGCCATTTTGGCAAAAATGTTTGTGAGTGATTGATGGGAAATTTTAAGAGCCAAAAGGTTGTAATTCCAGATAAGTCATTTTGGCAATGATAATAATCATAGTTCCTGTGGAAGAAATAATAACAAGAAGGGCGTATTTGAATATACCACCTTTTGGCAAATATAATATTCAGCAAAATCCACTCAAAATCACAATGCCATAGGATGTATCTGAAGATACATCCTTTTGGCAAAACTTATATTCAGAGATGTAAAAAATAATCCAAGTGCTTGAGGAAGTATCTCAAGATAAGTCCATTTGATAAAACTATTATTTGTGTTAAATCTTTATCAATTTTCCTCTTTTGAAGGCCCATTATTATTCAAAAGGAACTAATTGCAATCCTTAATTCTTTCAACAAGCAATAAACAATTCATGAACTTGGGTGACAATGGAGCCCCTCAATGAAATATCAAGAAAGAAAATGAGGAAACCCCTATTGAAAAGTGTCCAATGTGACATTTTCCAAGGTTTTATTAATAAACCATGATACTAATTTATTACTGACTCAATATAAGATGTCTTTTATAAGAGTCTTCGGGGATGCATATTTTGATACAAAGATTGTGCAGATCGCATTTATAGTTTGTGAATTATAACCAAAATACTTTTAAAAAAACCATGCTTGGTTTTCGTGACACCATTCCTTGAGGGTGCTCTCTCTGGATAGGCCCATTCTTTTCGAATGCGGGATTGAGATAGTCCACTTGGCATCTCATGATACCCTAACTGTTTCCAAGGTTGTGCCTCCTATGAATCGTTTCACCTTGAAGGGCCCATCCCATTTGGGACAGATCTTCTTACTGGCCAAAGGATGGTTGTAGCAGTATACAACAGCACCCACCTCAAAGTGTCTAGGGTTTGCCTTCCGGTCATAATCTCATTTCTGGTGCACTGCCAATACTCTGAGGTTATCCCGGACAAATTGATGCCATCGCCCTAGTCGCATCCAATATCTTAGGTTCTCTATGAACGCCACTCGATCATGGAAAATCCAGGCTCCCCGGTTCTACTCCAGTCAAGTCCATTGGAGTGACCAGGTCTGTCCCGAATACAATAGAATTTGCTGTGCACAGAGTGTTCATGTGTATATTAGCCCAATAGGCATGGACGATACACGGAGCCAGCATATCCCAATCAGAGGAACTATAGTCTGTCAGGCAGGACAACTGTTCAACCAGGAATCAATTAAATCGCTCTGCCTGTCCATTAGACTGGGGTCTATACGGCAGGGTGATTAACTTTTCTATTCCGAGCATTTCAAACAAACCCTTCAACAATGCAGACCTGAACTCCAACATCCAAAGCACAAGATCCATTCTTGGAAGACGACTTCCACACACCGCTCCTCTGTGTGGTCTGGCATAGGATAGGCCTCTGCCAATTTCGAAAAATGGTCCACCACAACCAGCACATAGTTGTTCCCTTGCAGGGTAGGGTTGAAGAGACCAATAATATCCGGAATCCAGGAAACCGCATCAGCATTAAGGTGCTTCTTCCCTGCCCTATGGAGAATGATAGTTTGATCCAGGCCATACTCTTGCAGTTGAGCAAGCCTATGGCAAGCATGTCCATTGGATCTTTAAAGTTCAGCAACCAATGCAAGGATGCGTGGTCCGTCCATACACAGAAATTCTGTTTTCCAAAAGGCAATGCCGGAACTTCCCCAGGTAGGTGAGTACTGCTAAAAGCTAGCATTTCATAGCACAGTAGTTCCATTGGGCCTTATCTAAGCTATTATTAGCATACCCAAGTACTACCTCCTTTCTGTCTTGTTCTTGGGACAGGACTCTCGCCATGCCAAAACCACTGGCATACATGTCGAGGGTAAATTTCCCTTCCTTCTGGGGATACCCTAACACTGGGGCCTTGGAAGGCAACTTCGTATTCTGGAGTCCATTCTATGGATCTAGCATACCACTTATCTTTTCCTGCAGCGGTTACTATCACCTATAAAGGAGCAACAATCAAGACAAATTTCGGCTGAAATTCCCGGTAATAGAATGCAAAACCTATAAATTGTCGGTTCTCCTTCGCCTTATCTAGCCTCGGGCAATCTTGGACCTTCTGCCCTTTCTTTGGGTCAGCGCGGATGCCCTTGTCCGAAACCAGTTTCCCCAAGTATTCCACCTCTCGGTGGAAGAGTTCATATTACTTCAATCCATAATCCTTTCAATCCATAACTTCATCATCCAGATAGCCTAGGCAAGACTTCCATTTAAAATAAAGTACCACCTTCAGTACAATGGTACCGCAATAGGTTCTTTTATTAAATAAAAACATACCTGTAGTTCAGAAATATCCCTAGTATCTATTAATATGTTGATAGAAGCATTTGAAACGTCTGAAATAGACTTGATTCAAGATTCATGACTACCGCCATTTTGGGGAAGATTACCCACAATCCTCCTTGATTTTGTCGTCATCAAGGCTGAGCCAATCTTGGCTCCATACCGGCCTATTGAGCTGAGGGCGTGGTTGGGTTAAAGTTTGAATGAAGTTTTCCTCCCTTCAGATCTCTAATAAGCTATTTTCTTTGCTAATAGTGAGTGAGAGAGGATATAACTAGACTGTTATGGGTTTGTTTCAACTTAGATGGTTTGAAATGAACCCTGTATAGTCCCGAAAGTTTTTGTTATTGTGAGCTATAAGAGGGGGCGATTAGAGTGTTCCTGTTTTGGCCAGACTTGTTTACTCCTTACGAAATACCTTCTCTTTCATAAAATCACACTTTAGAAAGTGAAATCTGGCCATGAATAGCATGTAGACATTCAGATTTAATGGGCACATGCTTATTTCTGCTATATATTGTTGCAAAAACTCCAGCAGCAGGAGGAGCATGACCATGGTGCACTCCCCATGCTAGCATGGCTGGCCGGATTTTATTATGAGTGACGTCACAACTTCTCCAAAGATGTCTGCCTATATGAAACATCATAATCCAAGATTCTAAGCCCTCCAGAACTCTTATTGTTCACCATATTTATGTTCGAACCTAGCTGACATTGATTTTACCTCAAGAAATAGGGATAATGCCCCCCTGACACTGTACGCATCCGAAGAGTTGTAAGCCTTACAACTCCTTACAACTAGTTTTCCAGTTGTAAGGTCCGTTTTTGAGCTGTTGTTTACGACAAAACTCAAGATTCAAATGTTGAATCGGATTGTACAGTGTGAGTGCCAGTTGTGAGGCTTACAGCTCGTAAGACTTACAACTCGGAAAAGAGAAAAAAAACGAGTTGGGCTATCCAATATTCACAAAAAACACTTTTTTTCGCCTATTTTTATAGGGGTGCTCCCGATTTGAGTCAGCTAGTGTGAGATGTAATAAGTCTTCAGTTGTAAGTTGTAAGTCGTACAACCAGTTGGATGCATACAGTGTGAGGCAGGCATAAGGCTATCATTGTACTAAAGGAGGTATGTCATTTTAAGGTTGTCTAGCATTCGCTGGAAGGTTGCCGGGGCATTACACAGTCCAAAGGCCATCACCTTAAACTGGAACAATCCCACACTGTCCAGGGCACAGAACCATTTATTTCCGCCTTGCACCTCAACACATTTCATTGATCCAAGGGAACGGGATGTTGTCAAGCAATTCAACTGGCGATAATCGACGCATAAACACCGAGCACCATGCCTCTTCCCAACCATCACAATGGGTGCTCCCCATAGAGGAGTGCTTTATGTGACCCTGTTCATATATCTGTGCTTCCGCTGCATCACGCTTTGCCACCGGAATCTGCCTGTATGAAAGCTTAATAGGCCGAGTATTCGCAGTGTCAATAATGTGACGTACCACATGGGTACATCCAGGCTCTTCTTTCCACCTGTCTCCAGGTAGTGAAAAACACCCCTGAAACTCATCAACCTGGACCTGTATTTAATTCCTGATTGCTTTCTTCCACTTGTATCTTGGCCTTGTATCGCTCCGAAGTTGGCCTCCATATGTGCCACATACTTCTTGAGAGAAGTCTTCTTTGACAAAGGCCCCAGGTCTGCCAACTGTTTCCTAGTCCTACACTTCAACTGGCACAAGAACTGCTTCGGAGTCCAGTTGTAAACTTGAACAACAATCTTGGTCTCCACCAGGTACACGCACCAGGAGCTCTTGCCATCCCATGGCTTCAACTGAGGCATTTTGTCATAGTGACTATCTTCGCCATCTGGTAGTCAAAGTCCGAGTTCGAGTCGGTGGGTCTGTCAACTGCCAGGCCGGCAACTAACGAGGGGTCTTTTCTGTGAGGGCGTCTCAAGCTGGTTTCCCCAGCTTGAGAACTATCAGAATCATGTCTCCTGATCTTGGGTGTGAACAGCGGGGAGGGAGGGACCTGCCTGTCCTTTGACCCACTTCCGTTGTTGGTTTTCACCCCAGTAGAAGGATCCCCTTTGCTACTGCAAGCACCAACTACGCCTCCCGATCGTTCTTCATGCCTATCATCGGATACTGATTCTATCCTCACTCTGGGTCTTTCCTTAGGAGACGATGTTGCCCCCATGGTTCCTTTAGAGATAGTCATCCTTCTGTCTGTTTCTTCTCCAATCTTTGTGACAATAGACAGGTCATTGTTCATTGGGACATACTTCACCTTCGAATCAGTGAAGGTTGACATCACCAGATTCTTTAGTGGAGTTTGTTTGGCTGCCGTTCCTTGGATCATGCCTGACAAATCTTGCTCCAACTCAGTTGTATGGAGTTTGGCCAGTTCATTGGATTCCCGCAGCTCACGGATTTGCACCTCGTAAGTATGGCGGTCAGACAACATGTCTGCTTCAAGTGCTCTCATACAAGCTTTAAGATTGTTATTGATTACGATCAACTGTTGGATATAGTTACTCATATCCTCTCCACGAGCCTGTTTGTGTTCATAGTCATGTCTTACCCCTGCCAGAGAATGTCATAGGTAGTCATCAGACATTTCTTAAGGGTTTTGTCTCCACCTGCCAAAAGCCAACCCTCCGAATCTATCAGCTGGGGGTTGGTGTGCACCCCCAAACATAGGTTCGGCCCTAGCGTTTTGAGAATGTGACAACCGTCCTCCCCTGTCCAGATAAGGCATGCCTCTCCCAAACATACCAGATGGGTGTTGGCCCATTTCAAACAAACCCGTTAGTGGTGGGGCCATTCTGAACATGTCGCCTGGCGGCATCAAACCCTTGTCTGGTTCCATGTCTATGGTTATGGAGGAGATATCTTGGGCCCCCATGATACCATGATTTACTGGGGGTCTTTTCGCAGGTCTTGCCTGTTCCGACAATATCAAATCCGCTTCCGACATGTTCTATATCTAGTTTTCAATGGAATTTTTCTGCTACAGAACTTTATTCCTCAGAGAGGAAAATGGGACAATCAAGCCTCCAAGGCTCACTCCTAGCACCAGTTTCTATTTCTCCGAGGAAGGAATATGGAATGGCAAGGAGACGGCTTGCAAGGTCCATGGGGTCAAGAACTGGTCATGGCACCAATTGTAGTGAACTCTTGTCTATAGTAAATGGCGCTAATTACTAGATGATCACCAACCCAGGTTCTCTTCCAGCAGTTCCAGATCTCAACAAAGGCAAATAAAGACACCAAGACTTAGGTACAAGTCTTAGTTGGGTTTTATTGCTACCCATGACCAGACTGCAAGTGTAACCAAGACTGACCAACCAGAAATCACAGTCATGAGCAGGTCAAGCCTTTCCTCTTAGATTAAGAATGGTGTTGCACCAGGCATACAAATTATCAGTTGACATGATACATAAAAGTAGGTTGTACAGGAATACAGTGAAAGGTTATACACGATACATTTTCTGCTGTAGTTGTGTACATTATAAGAATCCTGTAAATAGGTGATAATAGTAAAACATAGCTGTCTTAAAACAAGCACAATTCCTAAAGTTTGATCCGTGCTCAGTCAAGCATTGACAAGGCACAGGAATGTGAAGGACATCTGACCATACATAAACAATTGACCTGGATAGCTATTTTAAACCTCCAATCTACTACACAAACACAAAAAAAATGGTTATCAATTGGTATTAAGCCCACTTAATCACTTTCCATGGTAGTTCCATGGTAGTTGTGTTCATAGTCATGGGAAACCATGTAATTGTCTATCCCTAAAATTAGGGGAATGTATCTTGTACTTCGCATTTTGTATCTTGTATTTTACAGTATAGTATATATCTTATAATGTATGACACAACCAAAATTATGTAGAAGCCTAAGGGAACGGCCGGAAGATCTGGGTATAAATCCTGAATGGTACCCAGAGGCCTGTTGACCTGTTCACACAGATGAATAAAAGATTGCTATATTCTACTCTATTCTATTCTATTCTAGGAGACCAAATGTTGTCAAATTGGTGGAATTGGCCATATCCTATCTAGTGCAACAGCTCTTGTACACATTTATATGGCCAAACACGCATAAATATTTGTGGTGCCTGATCAATGAACATCAACTTGAAATATCATAAGACTTTCATCACTTGAAGATACATTAAACAATGAATTTCTTATAAAAATGCAATCAAATGCTTGGCAGAAGGTTAAGGTACGACTTTGTGACACAATATTTATGTCAATATTCATCAAACAACCTCGATCCAGAATGTCTTATCCGGAAATAAGATGTTTTGTTGGAAAAAAATCAACAAGAAGTGTTCCAACATGTCAGTGTTAGAAAGTCGTATTTGGAGCTACAATCTTTTGGCACTAAAGATTTAACAAGAATTGGTCCAACATGTCAGTGATAGAAAGTCGTATTTGGAGATACAATGTTTTGGCACTAAAGATTTAACAAGAATTGATCCAACGCGTCAGTGCTAGAAAGTCGTATTTAGAGATACAATGTTTTGGCACTAAAGATTTAACAAGAATTGGTCTAACACGTCAGTGCTAGAAAGTCGTATTTGAAGATACACTCTTTTGGCCTTAAAGATTTAACAAGAATTGTTCCAACATGTCAGTGCTAGGAAGTCATATTTGAAGATACACTTTTTTGGCACTAGTAATATTATTAGAATTTAAGGTATGTCTTTGAGCCAAAATGGCTCAATTGAAGGTACATCAGTTTGGCGATTGTAAAAATTGAGCAAAATCCAGAAAAAAAAATGCCAATAGGTTGTATATGACATTATGTTCTGTATCATGCTATGTTTCAATCATATGATATGTGGATCACTTAAGGTTGAAACATATTTGCATTACCAATATAGCTTTGACAGCTAGTATACATGAAATCATAACTTAATTTGCAATTTAGTTCTTTTCAATTTACTCAAAAGTTGTCAAAAGTTAGATACGACCTTTTGGTTCTGACCCCACGATTTACTCTTTTTGATTGTAATTCCGAACTCTTCTAATTTATCAAACACCAGAGCCAATTGTGGTCGTGCTCCTCTTCAGATTTGGAAGATTACAATATCGTCTATAAAAGTCATGCAAAATTTTCCAATAAATTCCGAAAACATTTTATTCATGGCCCGTTGAAAGACAGCTGGTGCATTAGTGAGACCAAAAGGCATTCTCCTGAAGTGAAAGAGTCCTCTGTGACACACGAATGCAGTCTTTTCAATACTCTCTGGGTCCATTTCTACCTGCCAGTACCCGCTTTTTAGGTCAATGGTGGAAAAGACAGTTGATCCTGCCAAGCTATCGAATATGTCCTGAATATTTGGGAGAGGGTGAGCGTCCTTTTTAGTCACAGAATTGAGTCTTCTAAAATCTACACAAGGTCTATTACTCCCATCTTTCTTAGGAACCAACAATATTGGGCTCCCCCATGCTGAGGTGCTGGGCTCAATTACTCCCAGTTCCAGCATTTCATCTAATTCCTTATCAACTAGTTTTCTTTTAATCAGGGGCAAGCGATATGGCCGTTGATTAATGGGGCGCGCATTTCCAGTATCTATGTGCATTGTCACATCTTTAAATTTTCCAAGATTACCCTTTTTGCCTTCTCCAAAAACAGCCGGGTATTTTACTTCCCAAGCTTCTGCTTCAGTGTGGATGGAGGCAAATTCTAAATCAGAGTCACCCACCCACCCACTCTTATAGCTTTTCCCTTCTAAAATGATTTTTCTCTTTTTGAATACAATGTGGGCGTCTAGAATGTCTAGCGCGTCGTCCCCTAAAAGCATTTCATGGTGGAGTTTTTTTAACAACATAAACTGGAAATGAGCTACCTCCCAAGTTAATAATCGCCTGTCCCTCTGTTACAAGTTCATGACCAGAGAGGGATTTTAAGGTCTCTCCCTTTGTTAGTATGAGTGGACGGTGATAGGCTTTACAGAAAGCCTTCCACATATCCTCTCTCATCAAACTTCTAGACGCGCCGGTATCAATGAGAGCCCGCATCCCCATCCCCGCCACTGGGATAGAAATACAGAATCTCCTGTCCGGCCTACCTATTCCCCCTGGTTCCCGATCTTGGGGGTGGCGGCAGCCATCTGCATGGCCGCTACCACCGCCGCTTGTACATGAGCATATCTTTGAGAGCATTCTCTCGCAAAATGTCCCTCTTCCCCACATTCATAGCAAACACCCTTGCCCCTAAACCTCTTCCCTCCTCCCTGTTTATTCTTTTCAGGACCTGCGTCCCCTTTACCTTTTCCCTTCCCTTTCCCTGAGTTATTAACAGCTTGAGAACTGGCAACCGGAGGGGGTGGGTAGGATGGATTGTAATAAGGTGGATACATAGGCAACATGGGTGGTTGAAAAGGGTACTGGGTGGCTGTACTTGGTTGGGGCATGATCACAGTTGGGTTAGGGGTTTTTATGTTCTCCCATTTTTCTATTACTTTGGTCAACATATTTATTCTAGCCTCTAATTCAGAAAAAGGTACCCAATTTGCTGGGGGTTTTGGAATTTCGGGTTTTAGTTGATTTAGGACGGCCCCTATCTCCATTGGCTCGTCCTTTCTCTCACCTCTGGCAGGCTGGCCTGCCAATGCGAAGGTGTGAGCGGCAGCTGAGGCTTGAGTGATAGCCTCAGCCAGAGTCAGAGGACGAGCGGCAAATACGTCATGACGTATCTGCTCGTCCCTCAGTCCTCCCACAAAATTCCTTACTAGCGTCTCTTGGACAATATCATGATTTAAATCATCCATGCTATATGCCCTTTGAGACGCCAGCTGGAATTTGCGTCCATACTGCTTAGCATCCTCGTACGGGAGTTGATAAAGATCAGTGAGGCGTGCCCTGAGCTGTTGTTCCTCCTCTTCATTCATGAAGAGTCGGAAAATCTCTGCCCTGGCCAGATCCCAGGTTCTGTTCTCCGCTATCTGCAGGAACGCTGCCACACACCTCGCTAGAGGCCCACTAGCAAGCGTCCCCAAAAGCTCTAAAGTGAGGTCATCATTGGCCGCACAATAGGCTTTTGCCCTGCTGATCCCATCCAGCCACTCTCTCAAGGTGTCCTTGTTGGAACCATCATTGGCTCCCAACATAGATCCATGGCGTTCCAAACGCCTTCGGATCTCTTTGATTGCCGCAAACCTTGCCCTTCTTTGATTGACATCTAGAGCAGCAACCGCCTCTGCATCTAGCGCCCAATCAACCTCCATTGCGGTTTTTAGAGAGAGTAACTAGACAGTACAAGGTACAGATCTAAACATACAGAACCCAAGGACCTAGCGAAATAAAAGCTCTAGGCATTTCTCACGCACTCTCCAAGTATTATGAGTGGTTAAGTGTGATCATTGCACCCAATTTTGTACAGTGTCCCCAGATCCGCTTCCCACACATTCCACAATAATATACAAGCAAAATCAGAGTTCAGATTTCCACTCACCCAGTCCTGTTCTTCATTTGCTCGCCTGGTTTTTCTCTGACTTCAAGATGAGGGTTTTGCTATTTTAGCAAGTCGTCTCTTCGAATGGTCGCCAGTGTGAGAAAGCAATGGCAATTTGCCCAGAGATTCGGTATGCAAAATGATGAAGTCAGAGAAGTCGGATGATAGTAGTCTTCGGCCAGGCAGCAAGGTGTGTCCAAGCTTACTCTGTCCTCTTTATTTATAGTCACACGTTAATTATTCATTAGCATCAAAATGGGTATAGCAAAGTGCGCTCCCGGCGATCCACCCTTATGATTGGCTGAGGGGGATCCTCCTCCACATGATCATGACCCCCAGCGCTCTCCCACGCCAAGGCCATGCGCTGTGCGCCTGCGCGGAGGATCCCTTGCCCTCAACCCCCCCTCCCCTCCCATTATCCCTGACCCAAGCATGTAGCGTCCCCTCCCTCCCCCAGTCCCTTCCCCCCACCCCGTAATGAGAGTCACGCCGGAGAACAATTGGCGATGCTATTTCGGTTGCTAAGACAATCAAACAGGTAGACACATAACAACAGATGTCCAGTGCCCCGCTCTCCCCCGCTCCACCCAGGTCCCGCGTGGCGGTCGAGGCCCAGGCGGAGGGGAGGGGGGGGGGGGGGAGAGGGGGAGGGCCACTCTATGGGTAAATTCCGCTCGCAAGAATTGCAATTCTTTACAGTACATCACTCTCCCTCATACACAGGACCAACATATGGTATACAGGAAATGGTAAAAGGCTTGGTTTCAGGTAAACAATGGATTATTTTCCTCTAATTAAAGTTGTTTTTTTCCGGATTAGGAGGCACTTAAGTCATTTTAATTAGTATAAAATGATGCAGACTACAACTTCCCGTCTCCTCATGATTCTCAGCGACCTTATAGTTGGATGGGAACTTCTTTATAATCACTTTGTAATTATACTCAACATAAGAAAAGACCTTTTCATTTTACCTAGCGAGTAACTTTGCTGATACTGCTGGTAAACAACTTTTGTTATACTACTAGCGAGTAACTTTTCTTATACTAGCGAGTTACTATCCTGATACTAATAGTAAACAACCTTTCTTAGACTACTAGCGAGTAACTTTCCTGATACTGCCTGTCTGTCAGTATTCAATGTTCAGAGTATCATTTAGCTACATTTCAAGAGTATAAATTACGTGTATAAGTGTATACATCATCACAATATCATACATGTGGCACAATCTGACAGCAAATGCCATTTGTGGCTGGACTATTTGCCTGGGTGGGAGAGACAATGAGAGACATGTGGATGGATTATTTGCCTGGGTGGGAGAGACAATGAGACATGGTACAATATGTCACACCATACAGGGCCTGATGTATCTGTACACAAGACATACGTCTAGCAGTAAACTGTTGATTACATGACGGCTGATGGCTGATGGAGACACAAGACTAGCAGTAAAGCCAGACTACACGAGGCATTGCATTGCGCCAACTAGACATGTGGGAGGTAGAATTACACAATGGGGACAATCCCATCCTCCCGGCTCCACCGCCAGATTTACTACTCTTTCCATCGCCCAGTATTTGTACGCATCCGCAGATGGGTCAGATTTTCAGAAAATGTACAATTAGCAGCTGTACACATTTAGTAAATTCTGCTAAATTAGGCTGCAATTTGGTCAATACTAGGTAAATTCGAGTATATTTGGCATTGCATTGATTCTAGCAATGTGTTTGGTTAGGTTGAACTGTATTTTGAGCTTTATTTTCGTGTTAAATTTGGGTTATTTGAGGGGATTGGTGAAGGTGAATTGTACATTTTCTGATGACTTCACCCAGATGACAAATTGTCCGGGCGACTGCGAGGGGGCGGGGATTTGTATATCCCCGAGGGATGGCCATAAACTGTAACCCAGCGCTGCAAGGAGCAGCTCTTCTGTTGAGAATTATTAAAGGGGAGCGGATGGAGATGTGATTAGGGTAAATGTATATCTCTGTGCTCACTTACACTGCTAGAGGCAACGGTAGCAGTCTTGTCCAGACGGACACATTCCTCAAAAGTGTATCAAGAAAGAAAGTGTATCAAGAAAGAAAGAAAGAAAGAAAGAACACATTCCTCAGCGTTCCAGTTCACCGCCTACAACGATAAGCTTAACCACAACTCCCTCCTGCATCTTTCTCCTTGTAGGGCTCACTACCCCAGCCAGGGTGCAGACAAAAAAGTTTATTTTTACCTAATTTGCAAAGATTGAACTATTTTTTTCATTTCAAAATATAACGGTTGGCATCATACCTTATTAACTGTATCAAGAAGTCGGAATTATAAACCATTTTGAAATTGAAAATTACTAAAAACATTTATGTTGCCTTCAAAACCCATCCATATAGAGCCTCACTAGAGGCACATCAGCGTCCAGAAGGGGCGACCACCACTTAATGAGAAACACCTGGTCCCTAATTATCAGGGACTGGTTTCTGCCTTCTAGACTAGACTGGGTATGTATATAGCTGTAAATGTACGGACTTCATACAAACCTCATTTCGCAGAAAGTGTATCAAGAAAGAAAGAAAGTTTATCAAGAAAAGAAAGTGTATTGTATCAAGAAAGAAAGAAAGCGGAAGAGAAAGAAGAAAAGAAAGTGTATCAAGAAAGAAAGAAAAGTGTATCAAGAAAGAAAGAAAGAAAGAAAGAAAAGTGTATCAAGAAAGAAAGAATGTATATCAAGAAAGAAAGAAAGTGTATCAAGAAAGAAAGAATGTATATCAAGAAAGAAAGAAAGAAAGAAAGAAAGAAAGTGTATCAACAAAGAAAGAATGTATATCAAGGAAGAAACAAAGAAAGAAAGTGTATCAACAACAAAGAGAGAAAAGAAAGGAAGAAAGAAAGCCATAATATTCACAACATCTCATGTTTCCCCCAGAAGACTGGGAAGAAAGATCCACACTATCAAATATTCATTTTCATGAGAGCGTTCCTAATGTTGGAGACAATCGTAATCTCTTTAAGCACGTCACAAGACGCATCTACAAGACAGACAGCGTCCTCTCAGCGTCTTATCGTTCCCTTCCCATACCGTCTCCCTCCTAAACACCTATTCATCTTCCTTCTGCTTCACTATCAAAACTAAGGCAATCTGCGAGGATCCTATCTAAAATTCACATTTGTATGGGATTCAGGGGAGTTGCAGGCAAATAGAAATGTAAAAGTAAAAGTAACTTTGCGCTGTATTCCTTCTAGAATACTTTAAGCGGGGGAGTTGTTGAGTGTTGGAATTCCTCTATATTGCGTGCTTGGTGTAATCAGTCTTAATTATTATGATTGAAGATGGCCATATTTAATGGTACTACGTTATCTGTGATGTATAGATGGTGGAATCTAGATAAGATGGGGAGTGGACTTAATGCACAGAAACGTAGGGTGAGTGAGTGAGTGAGTGAGTGAGATTGGTTGCTTTACACCCTTATCAACACATTTAATGAGGTTATATCAAGGGCGGGAGATCTGAGAGGGAGTGAGATTATGATCATACCCCAGTAAATAGAGATAGAGAAGAAGGGAGAGAGAGACAGAGAAAGAGACAGAAAGGCACTTTATGATCATACCCAGGAAATAGAGATAGTGAAGAAGGAAGAGAGAGACAGAGAAAAGAGACAGAAAGGCACTAAAAAAGTCTTTATGGTCATACCCAGGAAATAGAGATAGAGAAGAAGGGAGAGAGAGAGACAGAAAAAGAGACAGAAAGGCACTTCATGGTCATACCCAGGAAATAGAGATAGAGAAGAAGGGAGAGAGAGAGACAGAAAAAGAGACAGAAAGGCACTTCATGGTCATACCCAGGAAATAGAGATAGAGAAGAAGGGAGAGAGAGACAGAAAGGCACTTCATGGTCATACCCAGGAAATAGAGATAGAGAAGAAGGGAGAGAGAGACAGAAAATGAGACAGAAAGGCACTTCATGGTCATACCCAGGAAATAGAGAAAGAGAAGAAGGGAGAGAGAGACAGAAAAAGAGACAGAAAGGCACTTCATGGTCATACCCAGGAAATAGAGATAGAGAAGAAGGGAGAGAGAGACAGAAAAAGAGACAGAAAGGCACTTCATGGTCATACCCAGGACCGCAGAAACGTGGGGTTTGAAGCCTTTCAGTATAAGGTCAGCTGATCAGCTGATTGTGTTTAATATTTAAGTATCTGGCCTAAATAGGCATAAAAGAGTCAAAAACATGTGAATACTGTGAAGAAACAAATGGGGCGGGGAGAGAAATCTGTTGCTTTTAAGCCCTATTTTAACACTATTCTTTCGAATATATTTTGGTCCTATCGGCATTATCTTGTACCTTGTAGTAGAACTGTAGGGGTAAGACCATTTACTCCACGTTGGTGTATGTACCACATGCTATTTGTATGGGGGGGGGGGGGGGGGAGTAGTGTGGTAATCTTTCGGGAAACCTACTCGTTAGGTATGAGAGTAGTAACAAGCGCTCCCATTGGTTGATACAGTCACATGATCATATTGGTGTCATCGACCAATCAGATCACAGCTTTCTCCTGGGTTTTGGGAGGCTGGTCCCAACATAAGTCAAGTCAAGATCGATGGCTGTATTTGTTTTTGTAAGTAAAATACCTTTGTTACTCTATCACATACTTGAACATAGCAATGTGGGAGTAAATATAGAACCTAAATTCGAATGTGGTACTCGGGACACTATCATTGGCCTTGATGTTTCGTTTTTTTCCGTAACTCACTCCCCCATCGGATTGTGGGCCACAAAAAACCACAGACATTAAGGCCAGTGCAATAGTGTCCCTTGTACCACATTCTCATCAGGTTCTATCTATGGAGACACAATTTCGAGGCCAAAACAGCAAGGAGGAACGATGGACAAGTCAAAACGCTGGAAGAGTGTGGCCACTTGGGACAAAATGTAGAACTTGTTGGTGGTATTATGGAGAATTTTAATTTTAACATTCAAAATTTCCTTTTCCATGACTTCCCATGACCTGTCCAGAATTCCATGACTTTCCAGGCCTGGAAAACCAAATCACTAATTCCATGACTTTCCATGACTGTGCGAACCTTGTCTGCCATTTAACATGAAATGCAGGAGAAGTAATAGCCTATGAGCGATGATATCTGGCCGTGACAGGGTCGGGGATAAATGACCTTTCTCCGGACCTGACCACTCCACCAGTCATCACTGGCTGGTCAACAGGGGGCGCTCTCTGCCTCCAGTCCATCACATGTGATGTGTCACAGCAAAATGAGTCACAAGTAGCAAAAAATGGATTTTGAGATACCATCCTATTTGAAAAGATTAGATCAAGCCGATTGTAATGATTGTAAACAGTTGGGCATCTTATAAGTATTTATATATTTTAAGTTTGATATTTGCAATATCTCTGGATGGACATGTGATGTGTCATAGGAAATGAGTCACAAGTCACAAAACATGAATTTTGAGATACCATCATATTTGGAATGATGAGATCAAGCCGATTCTAATGATAGTAAACATTAAGTACTTCTATGTTAGTTTAGGCAACGAGATTATGTGCTAATATAATCTCGTTGGTTTAGGCATGGAAAGAAAATCTTAGCAATATTTCTTGAGGTTCAATCATTAGTAAATTAGCTAAATATACTGCAGAGGATGACCTCAGGACCGCATTGATACATTTAGCACACAGTCTTGGAATTTGGTACATGTATTGCTACTACTAAGACCACTAAACTGTCAATTCCTATAAGAAGTTCTTGTGATAAAGACATTTAGAAAACCATTTATTGCCACTTTGACTCATTTCTCTGTAACACATCACATATATGGGTCAGATTGTCAGAAAATGTACATTTGGCAGCTGTACACATTTAGTAAATTCAGCTAAATTAGGCTGCAATTTGGTCAATACTAGGTAAATTCGGGTATATTCGGCATTGCATTGATTTTAGCAATCTGTTTGGTTAGGTTGAACTGTATTTTGAACCTTATTTTCGTCTGAAATTTGGTTTATTTGAGAAGATTGGTGAAGTTGAATTGTACATTTTCTGAAAATCTGACCCATATGCTTATGGTATAATGACCGGCGACTCCAACAACAGGTCTGGCAGGCCTCAGAGCGGAATACAGACTAGAGGAGTCACCTTCCCCCCGCCAGTCATTATATCTCGTCCATTATGGGGGCCGGGTGATGGCCCTGTAGACAGCAGGGTCGGGTGGTTATAGATACAGCACGGGTGAATTATTGAGTAGAGGCAACCTGGGGTTGTAGCACTGGAGTAAGACAGGGCGTGAGTCCATGTTCATGAGCAATTGGAGTAACAGTTAATAGGGAGGTTCCACAAGTAAACCTCAATTACGCAACCATATCTGTATCTTTTTTGTGACATCCGAAAAATACTGATTTTAGTATATGGGTGAGATTTTCAGAAAATGTACAATTCAACTTCGAGAATCTTCTCAAATAACCCAAATTTCAGAAGAAAATAAAGTTTAAAATACAGTTCAACCTAACCAAACAGATTGCTGTAATTAATGCAATGCCGAATATACTCGAATTTACCTAGTATTGACCAAATTGCAGTCTAATTCAGCAGAATTTACTCAATGTGTACAACTGCCAATTGTACATAATGATATTTTGAAAATCTGACCCAAGTAGAGGGAACCTGGGGTTGCAGTACTGGAGTTCCGAGACAGGGCTCCGAGTCCATGTCCATGAGCAGTCAGAGTTAGTTAATAGGGTTCCGCAAGCCAACCTCAATTGTGATGCGTTTCAGGAAAATGAGTCACAAGTCGCAAAAAATGATTTATGAGATATCACCATATTTGAAAAGATGAGATCAAGCCGATTCCAATGGTGGTACACATTAAGGACATTAAATAAGTATTTCTATATTTTAAGTTTGATATTTTTATTCATGAAAAAAAAAAAGTTTTCAATATTTTTGGGTGAACAATTACTAGTAAAGTAGGTACATGTACTCCATAGGATGATCAGTGCATGGATATATCTATGACACTATCCTGAAATTTGATTAATGTAGAGGGAACCTGGAGTAAGACTGGGCGCTTGGCGCAGAGTCCATGTCCATGAGCAATCGGAGTTAGCAAGCAAACCTCAATGGGGAAGATTTGAAATAGATTTTATGACTGGGAAACTGAGGCCAGAGTAGAGGGTCATGGGTAATTTTGACCGGAAGAGGGGCCTGGGCCACCGGTGTTTACAATATGTGGCTACATATTCCAGTGGACACAGAGAGGGCCCTTCGTTAAAAGTCATTTTAAAAACAGAAAAACGTCTGATATCACCACCAACCTTGAGGGTATATGAGACAAGGCCATGCCCTTTAATAATCATGGAAAACAAATACCAGAACAACTCCTCAACAGGTCATTGGATGTGCTGTATGTAGGTGCAGGTTGAGTGCATGATGCATGCGCCTGCACTGTGTGTGAGCGGGTGTGGGAAGGCACATACCTACAGCTGTGGTCAGAGCCCCACCCACCCTCAGACTGGGCCTGCACTGTGTGTGAGCGGGTGTGGAGGCACATACCTACAGCTGTGGTCAGAGCCCCACCCACCCTCAGACTGGGCCTGCACTGTGTGTGAGCGGGTGTGGAGGCACATACCTACAGCTGTGGTCAGAGCCCCACCCACCCTCAGACTGGGCCTGCACTGTGTGTGAGCGGGTGTGAAGGCACATACCTACAGCTGTGGTCAGAGCCCCACCCACCCTCAGACTGGCCTCGCTTGCTCTATGAAATTAGTGTCAGCTGCACCTATCTCAAGCCAACCTGGGTAATTCAAATCTTGCCAATTACGTAACCATATCCTTATCTTTTTTGTGACTTCGAAAATTGTAAGTTTTCAAAAATACTGATTTTAGTATATGGGTTAGATTTTCAGAAATGTACAATTCGCCTTCATCAATCCTCTCAAATAACCCACATTTAAGACAAAAATGAACTTCAAAATGCAGTTTAACATAACTGAATTGATACTTTGAATCAATGCGATACCAAATAGAAGATAAGCTTATCTTTAAACAGCGTTTAAAGATAGATCTCTTCTCCGGTGCAATTCCTATACCAGAGCAAATCCAATTTTAACTATCTCCGTTGAAATTTTTGATATCTTTGAAATTTATCAACAATCACCTACCCTTCACCTAAGACGACATTAAGATAATACTCGATCATTTTCTTTCACTCATTAACCATCTCATCTCATTATTACCTATCACTTCTAACTGAAATGTACTTAACGTAAAGATTACACACTCAATTTAGAATGTCAAATGTAAAGCGAAAATTCAGGATGCGGCGGAATACCGGGATTAGCCCGAGCCGTACTAACCTGTCATGGCCTATGCCATTACTAACAACCTGAATAAAATTTGTCCAAAAAAAAAAAAAAAATATATACTCAGATATACCTGGTATTCATCATTTTTCAGCCTAATTTAGCAGAATTTCCTAAATGTGTACAGCTGCCAATTGTACATTTTCTGAAAATCTGACCCATATACGTTGTCATACGCAGCAGCTCAGGTTTAGTTCAATACAAGAAACAGTAGAAAAGCCTTTGATTTTCGCCACATGGGCGAAAAATTGCTCGAAGAGGGGAAGTGGCGCCCCCTGACAGAAGAAGTTTAAAAGCCTTTGGATTTTCGCCTCAGGGGCGAAAATGAGGTCGACAGAGGTCTTGAGTCCAGAGTCCAGCCCTGCTCACTCCAATGTTGTATAGGCCTAGGACCTATATATATCACTGCATCTTCCAAGACCACAAAGATTCCTTATAATGGCTAATATACATCACACAACGATGATTGAAACACCAATATTTGTCTCTTCTTCAGTAGAATATTTAGGACAATGAGTTACTGTAGTATATCATAGATTTTGAAAAATTGAAAGAAGTAGTAGACCAGCTGTGACAGCTCTATCATCTCCTAATTACCTTGGGGGCAGAGGGTGACATGGGTCAGATAAGGGAGGACAGGCCATTTGGCTGGTGCAAATGATGAGTGGCACATAAACACAAGCCAATTCAAGCTATAGAACTTTATATAAAACATTATCTTAGCTTATAAATATCACTCATAAATCTATCAAAGACCAAATTTCTTCTCATCAGCATTACAATCGTTTGCACCACTACTTGATTTAGTATATCATAGATTTTTAAAAGTTTAAACAATAAGTGGAGCAGCTGTGACACTTCTGATGGTGGTGCGGCGGAGGGTCCTCTAATGAGAGGTGAGATAAGAGATAAGAGAGCAGGGGAAGGATGATTTCATTTTCACAGGGGGTCTGTCTCTCAACGACGACCAATGCCACCTGCAATAATTCAATCCACACATTAAAGCTACTGGTGACTTTAGCCTATTCGTCTAGAAGTCTAATCTTTTTCTTCTGTTATCAATGCCCAGTTGGGAGGTATGGGCATAATGTGATGCTTTAGGCACTGCCTGGAGAAACAGCAACTCAAGTCTTTTAATTTTTTATTTTTTCTTCCCAGTTCAGAAGAAAACGCTCTGTTTCTGAGCGATTTGGGACATTATTTTTTTTATTTATTTATTTTCTGGAAATCTTTTAGTTGCCAAACACTGCAAACCTTTTGCAGCTTGGTCACTTGGCATTGTTTGCTGCTAACTTGCTGCAAATTTCTGCCAACCCTTGGCAATTTGGTAACTGGAAAAAATTATTTTTTGTTGCTGAATCTCAAATGGCAACATGCGAGGGGGCGTGCCCACTTGCCTGTTGTGATATTCTGGCCTGCCTGAGGTGTCATATGGGGGAGATATTGTGCTTAAAACCCATTTTTTTTGTAGGAAGATGAGTGTTTCTGTTCCTTGATGACTTTCAGACTATTTTTCTTCTATAAATCCCACATTGAAGAAATTAATATCAAAATGATTCTAACGTCTGTCAGAATATGCTTAAACATAATTCAGAATGTATATTTCACAAACAAAAAATCTTCTAAACTGAAGTTGAAAGAAGAACTGACACCAACCAGTGACCACACATGGTCACAATTATCTTTGGGGGCTGAAATGTCACACCCTGTCTCTTAATTACCTTGGGGGCAGAGGGGCAGATAAGGAACGCCGATAGGAGTAACTAACAGCGCGCCACCTACTCCTCGACTCCTGGCGGCGAATCCTGGCGGCAAATCCTAGCGGTGGAGTGGAGAGGGGCAGTGGCGTTATCAGAGGGGGCGGTGAGGGGCGGTCAAGCGCGCCGGGAGGGGGCGGTCAAGCGGCGAGAGGGGGCGGTCAATAAGGCCGGGAGAAGGCAGGGATTATCAGGATTATCAACATTCCATCTTAGATTGAGATATATAGAATCAGGTTGAAGTAAATAAAAATAAAATCTTAAACAGGAGAACAGGAGACCTAGTGTTGGAGCATGTAGACTATGTAGACTAAGAGGTAGTCTTTTCTTCATTTTACTTAATACACAGTCAAATCGTTAATAATAGGTGTAGAATTACCATTCAAACTGCAACTTTCTTCTTTTTCACTCACACATGTCATTCTTATCAAATGTAAACTGTATTTTTAGAGAGAATTAGAACGAACAAGATTTCGCAGGCACATTAATGAGCACTGAATGAATTAATTCATAACACCTGGGAGGGGGGAGGGGGTTAGGAGAAGGAGGTGGTTGTTGTTTTGGTTGTGGTGATGGTGGTGGTCCTCCTGGTCCTGCACCTTATCAGCTTATCAGGGTAATTACTGCCATACACCCCAGAGTTGGGGGCCGCTGACAAGTGAAGCAGGCCTTATCTTGGAGCTCGCCACAAAAATGGGCACTGCCATCCACAGTGTACACACGATTTTGTCAAAAAAAATTGTTTCAATTCCTTTAATATGATCAACATTTCGCTAAAATTTGGTTCAACATGCACCTCGAACATAACAGTAAACAAAATAAAACTATAAATCTAGTAAATATTAATTTCAGACAAATTTGCAGAATCCGAATTAATGTGAAAATAACCATGTGTACATCTCGCCAATGGATGGATCCACAGAGGGTGGAGTTCCATAGGAAGTAACTAACAGCCCACCACCACCATGTGTAAGGAGGAGGTGTCAAAGCGCCCCCTACTCCCCGACTCCTGGCGGCGACTCCTGGCGGCCAAAAACGAGCGCCTGGCGGCCAAAAACGAGCGACGACAGCTGGCAAAGCTGGGGCAGTGGTGGATATCAGTGGCGTTATCAGAGAGGGCGGTCAAGCAGGCCGCCCAGGCGAGGGGAAAGGACAGGGATTATCAGGATTATCAACATTCCATCTTAGATTGAGATATATAGAAGATGAAAGGAAAGTGCCTGTTTTTGAAACAACACCTTTAAATTTGAAAAGGAAAAAATTAATTTAAATTTCCGAAAATTAGACCAAAAGGTGGCGCTTTGGTTATATTGACTGCATGGAAATTTAGAGGAGTATAGGACAAATCATGCGGCTATAAATAGGGGGGTCTCTTATCTACAGGAATGTCAGTAGTAACCCGATCTGCCGACCGTCTTGTCCGTATACCGTACCTAATCTAAGAAAGCTCTTCGAGCTTAATTAGTGCTGATCCAATAATATAGACATTAGCTAACTGAGGAGACCTTGGAATGGGAAGTAGTTATGTACTCGGGATCAGTCAGTATTGATAACGGATTAATGACACAAGGGATTATACACTAACAGTGCACCAGCAGGCCCGTCAAAATGGAGGTTATTAATCTGTTTAGTCTCTGTCTAAGGTTGTTATAGCCGCTGGACTGTTCAAGGCAGTCACTAAAGGCCGTCAGTCCTGTATGTATAGTAGACCAAATTATGTATACTTAGCTCGTATCTATGGAACTCGTTAAGGAAACCAGGTATTAAATACTATCATTATGAGGTTTATTGATTGGACGATATATGAAACAGGTCATCAGAAAATGTACAGTTGGCAGCTGTACACATTTATGAAATTTTGCTAAATTAGGCTGATAAATAATAAATACTAGTTATATCTGAGTATATTTGGCATCGAGTTGCTTCAAGGGATGTGTTTGGTTATGTTGAATTGTGTTTTGAGTCATTTTTGTATTAAATCCGGGTTATTTGGGAGGATTTCTAAATGTGAATTGTGCATTTTCTGGAAATGTCACCCACATGGTGAATAGTCTGTAGCGTTACTGAACCTACTATATCATATGGTACAATATATGGTAGAATAGGTACTGGAATACTGGCACATAGTAGGTCCTTTATTGTGGGTATAGTCTGTCCGAAAAGTAGTTGACACGTGATTCCTTAGTCCCTTTAAGGGGAGGGAAAAGTGGGGGAATTTTGACTTCAAACTATTGCCCCCTGAATCGCCGTTTGCGACCAACCATGGCCAAATGTACAGCTGTACTGTATTGTGCTGTCTCTGTTCTATGTGCTGCAGCTGTTGTTTTGCTTAAAAAGAAGGAAGAGCTGGTTATACTGGCCCTGTTTCTTCATGGTTGATTGCAATGAGCGACTCCCTGGGCAAAGAGTGGACAGGTCCTTGTCATAAATAGAAATCAGAAAACTCCCACTTTTCCCTCCCCTTAAAGGGACTAAGGAATCACGTTTCAACTACTTTTCGGACAGACTATAGAGTGGATTATCATTATGTAGGGTCTCTACTGCCTGTATAGTACAGGCTGTATTAATCTGAAATATATTTTAAAGACAAAACATATCCGAAGCAGAAAATATCAAAATGAATGAACATTTTTTAATATATCATTTAGTTTATCAATTATAGTTATAAATTGTAGATTTGGAGGAGATTATGTATGACGATTTCTGAAAGTTTTGAAAAATACTAATTTCAGTAAAAAAAAAATACTGAAGACTTGCTTCCCAGATCCGTGTAATAACTTCTTTAACGTTTCCCGGGTATCATATGGGTCAGATTTTCAGAAAATGTACTATTGGCAGCTCTTCACATTTAGTGAATTATGCTAAATTCGACTGAGAAATGATAGATACTAACTATATCTGAGTATATTCGGTATTGACTTGATTCAAAGGACGTGTTCAGTTATGTTGAATTGTGTTTTGAGTCTCATTTTTGTATTAAATTCGGGGTTATTTGGGAGAGTTTCTAAAACTCAATTGTGCATTTTCTTGAAATTTCACCCATATCATACATAAGCTCATTCCATCCCCTCAGCTTTAATCAACTCCCTTAGCGCCAGTCGTTCTGCTGAAGTTTCCTCTATGTTTCACTCTAATGGAGGACATCACAACCCTCATTGAAACACTAACTTAAGGGTGGTCTCCACTGGCTGCGGTAAGCCTTGCGATGGTGCTGTGTTGGTGAGAAGTGGCGAGTTCCTGAGTACAACGCTCACAGACCATGTAGGCAAGGACCTCGTCATTCCTCTCCACCTACAGAACCAGCACAAACCATTGCAAGGCTTACCGCAGAGCTTACCGCAGCCAGTGGAGACCACCCTTAACATCACAGCCCTCATTGAAACACTAACTTACGAGAAACGTAACCAGTCGAAGCATGGGAGGGCCGCCGATGAACAGAATAGCCATAAATTCAATAGAAAAAAGAGCCGATGCAGAAAGAGAGCCTTCTAAACTATTACACCCAATCAATCGCCAGTAACCTTGGCAATTTATAGAGGCAATATCGCCGCCGAGAGGGATTGAATTCCAAGGCGGAAGAAAAAGGATATTCCTCCTCCCGACTTGACTCCCGGCTCTACTAGAATAGGAGAAGTAGAGAAGAGGGACTTTTTCCCTGGAACATTCGCTGGTAAGAGAGAGAGAGTGAGGGAGAGAGAGAGAGAGAGAGAGAGAGGGAGAGAGAGGGAGGGAGAGAGAGAGAGAGAGAGAGAGAGGGGGAGAGAGAGGGAGAGAGAGAGGGGGAGAGACAGAGAGAGAGAGAGAGAGAGAGAGAGAGAGAGAGAGGGAGATATGAGGAGAGGAAAGAGAGGAGGGAGCGAAGAGAGAGTAGGGCGGGAGAAGTGACTTTTTCCCTGGAACATTAGCAGGCAAAAAGTCGTCTGCTCCACGCAATAACCTTCCATTATCGCTCACATGCCTCGGTAACCATGCAAATATCTGTTTGAGCAGCAACCTTCCATTCATGTTTACAGTTTTATGTCTCTTAGCGAGAGAAAAACTACACGAGATTGTTGATGAAATTAATCAGTTCTTATCAAATGAAGACGGTCATGAAAAGTCGCATGTTTATGACGAACTAATGCTTTTTTTTTGTTTCCACAGAATAATAGAACCTGAATTTTTCCCTGTAGCGTTTCCAGGCATAGACTGACAATAATTGATGATTCTTGTAGTGGGTGCGGGGTGAGTGGGAGTAGCGTGATAGTTAACATGCATCTACACCTAAAGTTGTGTTTCTAGCAATACTAAAAGCTACCCACAGCAAACCCTTCTCTCTCTTAACATTTAATAGGGAGGTTCCGCAGGAAAACCTTATCTCAATTACGTAACCGTAACCGTATCCGTATTTTATTTTAGTGAAATACGTCACACCTTTGTGTATAGAAAAGAATACTGCTTGATATGCGACGTTACGTTTTCCCACCATGTTTAGCTGAACCTCTTTCTTCCTTTTAACGTACGTTTGTATATCTTGACTTGCTGAATTTCCCTATTACAGGGAAAAGGTAATCCAAGGATGCAAGGCATGTAATGTCATGCTTAAAACAAAGAAGTTTTTAAATTTCTTTTTTTGCTAATGAGATTTGATACCATTTAAGTGTTGACCAAATGTGAGTTATCCATCCTGCAAAATACTTATTTTTTGTCATGCAATAGTCTTTATCACGTCCAAACCGGGTGAATCATATTTCACCATGGGAACCTGTCATTATTATAGTAAGAATACCAGTGTGGTGTACGAGGTGGACTTTATTCCATGATTTGGCCGTGAGCGTACAATATAATCGATATACTTGCCGCTCACAAGGTGGACAATATAAATTCCCTGTATTGTACAGTGACGTCACGACCGTTCGAAACAATGCAGACAACACAGTTTGATGAAATTAAAGCAAATAAAGTTGTTTTAAGTTAAGAATCATGGAATAAAAGCAAGAATAGCACAGTATCGCGTCTTCGGAGGCCTATATTCTCCTCGTATGGCCGAAAAACAACTCGGCCTACGGCCTCGTTGTTTTCGGCCATACTCGGAGAATATAGCCCCCCTCATACGCGATACTATGCTGTTCTTGCTATAATACTATACAGTCACAGCAAATCCTTCTCTCTCCTCACACCCGTAATCCATGGGAGCAAATAGAGTCACGCTTAAAACACTGAAGATTTTAAACCCATTTAAAGACAGACATGTTAGTGTCCCAAAGATGGGATTTGGGGATTACTTTTTATTTTGACGAATTTCAAGTTTTTGGAAGTTGAAAAACTGATTTGAGTAGTTTGGAACCCTGTGTACCGCTTGTCTAGTTCTCCCCTCGTCCATGGGAGGAGACTCTCACTCCAAACCCAAGCATTGGGAAGTTATATCCCCTCACCCCCCCCCCCCCCCACTCTACCTCACCTCCAAGCTAAATATGAACAAAATCTAAATGGAATTCAGTTTTTATATTTCCAGGCTCCGAGCAAAGACTTGCACAAAGCCTTCATACTGTTTTGTCTACACACTAAAGTAGAGGCATAGTCGGAGCAAGAAAGGCTTTAGGGTCCAGATTTTCAAAAAATGTACAATTGGCACATCAACACATTTAGGAAATTCTCCTAAATTAGGCTGAAAATGATGAATACCTGGTATATATATGAGTATATAGCATTGATTTAAAGTATCAGTTCTGTTACGTTAAACTGCATTTTGAAGCTCATTTGTGTCTTAAATGTGGGTTATTTGAGAGGATTGGTGAAGGCAAATTGTACATTTTCTGAAGATCTGATCCATATATAGGGAGGAAAGTTTTATGAAATCAGCTTTTATGTTGTCACGTATACAGGAATTGAACAACTGTAATATTTTACAAATATCATGTTTCCAGTTCCCCATACTTGGCATTGTACATGGATACAAAATAGGCACATCCGTATGTCAATAGGACACAACAATGGATAAGGAAGTTGACAATATGAAGAGAGAATACAATGACATATATGCATAGATGGTAACAGAATAGGATATGAATGAAATGAAATGTACAATTTGAGAGAGAAATTGGGGAAGAGAGAGAGAGGGAGAAAGTGTGGGGGAGAGAGAGAGGGAGACAGGAGGGAGAGAGGGGACAGAGAGGGAGAAAGGGGACAGAAAGAGAAAGAGGGGGCGAGTGGGGAGAAGGGGGGATAGAAGAGGGCATCTATATTACGAGCCCCCCACCCCCACCTCCGAGATTGTAGTATACTACCCCAGGATAAAACAGCACGCGAGTGGTAAGGAGTAGTACAGTGAATAAGGACTCTATCCCAGGCTATGATTAAGCTACACCCAACTCCTTACATACTGGGTGGAGTTGTCAGCAAATGTACAATCGCCAGCTCTATACATTGAGTAAATCTTGCTAAATTAGGCTGTAAAATGATAAATGCCACATATATCTGAGTATATTTGGTATTGCGTTGGTTAAACAAATCTATCTGGTTATGTTAACCAGTAGCCATATTTTGAACATTTGAATATTTTTGTCTGAATTTTGGGATACATGTATTTGAGAGGATGGGTGAATTGTACATTTTTTGGCAAAGCTCCCCTACTGCACCTCGCACATACCAATGAGGTACTGCATGCATATTACATCACCACAGCCTGCTCCTCCTCCTCTCCCCCTGTCTGCCCTCCCTGCCCTCACTCCCCCACTTCTGCCCTCACCAGCAAATATAGTCAAATTACTCAGGTTAAAAAGTTCCAAATGCATCATCCAATAAAAAAGTGGCTCAGGTGTCATGTGGTTAGTGACTGGCGGGGTTGCATCTCCAATGGTTACACTTGAAGGGGAGATGAAATGCAGAGCTAGGCTCAGCGTTGAGAGGGTCTCTCCAAACTGAGGGAAAACCTCTCGCTCCAAACCACAAAATGCCATTAGAATCCCATTAGGATGCCTACTCCAGGGCCGGGAAAGCTATTAACACAGTAGGTGTCCAATCACTGACATACCATTCTGAACTGATCTAAGAGTGAGTGAGTGAGATTTGTTGCTTTACGCCCTTATCAACACATTTAAAGGCAAACGCTACTATCTAGTGGAAAATGAAAATAAATGTCATTTTTCTGAAACTTTAGTATTTGATTCTTGAAGTGTTTCTGGTCATAAGGATGGAAAAAAATCATTGGGTTGCCGTGCTCATTTTTGAATTACAGTGCTTCAAAATTTGGCATCTCAAAAGTACCAATGACGACCAAAAGGGGGGCCCATTTTGCAGTACCTCAACTTCATAGTTCATATTTACTATTTATATTCACTCAATTTAAGTAAAATTAACAGTTTTAGAGAGAGTATTATTTGGCCAATAATTCTATGCCTCTTTTCTATAGGGTGCATTGTTATTTTTATTTTGAAAACAACAAATACATAATGTGAATTTCAAATTAAAAACTTGAAAAAACTCAATATTTTTCACCATTTTTATGAAAACAATTTTTTTGCCTCCCCAGTGAAAATAAATGTCATTTTTCTGATTCTTTAGTATGTGATTTTTGAAGTATTTGTGTTCTTAAAACTGAAAAAAAAATAATGGGTCACCGTGCTAGTTTCTGAATTATGGGGCTTTGAAACATGGCTGACAACCCAAAAATCTGCTGCTTTCAAAGTGTTCTATGTTTCCTAAACATGTCTATTTCAGACAGCTACAATTATTTTTTTAATGTGATGACATACATTTTTTTCCCTATATATGTGTAGAATATTACCTGCACTATATGTGTAGAAAATTCTGGGACATTCAGAGTATCCATTTTTGTTTTATTCCCAAAACCGTGAAAGGAAAATGCAGCATTTCCCAATAGACTTGCATGCTAACTGAGTACAACTGAGAGTACCCATAGCTAGCTCTGTTTCCCAAACATGTCTATTTCAGACAGCTATAAAAAAAAATCTAACGTGATGACATATATTTTTTTTCCTTTTTTTCTGTAGTATATAACCTGAACTGTATGTGTAGAAAATTTTGGGACAGTAGGAGTAGCCATTAATTGTTTGTTTTATTCTATAAAATTTGACAAAATGGGCCGTTTCCTCATAGACTGCAATGCTAAAGGAGTAGTGCGTAAAATGCCCGTAGATTTGGTATATGGTAAAGGGGGGCGGGGCAGTGAATAGTAGCGTTTGCCTTTAATATGGTTATATCAAGGGCGGGAGAGCAGAGAGGGAGGCAGTTTATGATCATACCCAGGAAATAGAGATAGAGAAGAAGGGAGAGAGTGACAGAGAAAGAGACAGAAAGGCACTTTAAGGTCTTACCCAGAGGCTGTGGGCCTAGACTGATTAGCGCAGTAGGCGTCCAATCACTGACGTATCTAAGAGGCTGTGAGCTCAGATTGTAGATGAATTCATTTATCAATAGAAAAATCATGTCTTCCTGTATAACAATGTTGAATACAAAGTGTTGGAACAATTGACACAAAGGAGATGGCCTTCTGCGCAAGGTCTTCCAGTGCATGTATGAGAAGGCCAGGGTTTTTGTTAAGGTTTGGAGTAGGGGGGATTTCCATGGTAGTAGGGGGGCCATTTCTGTTTTGAGGCCCTCTGGGCCTCACAGCGCTGCGCTTTGTGCAGCGCAGGGAGGGTGCGGGAGGGGTTCCCCCTCCTGCTGGGGGGGTATGGGGGGCCACCCCCAGAAAATTTTTGAATTTTACATGAAGAATGATGACTTCTGGTGTATTATCATCATAATTTCCATAAAGATTTCAGAGTTAACATTTTATACATTTTCCACTTTATATAGGGTAAGGTCGCCCAGAAATGTACAATTACTGTCAGAATGGCGAAAGTTGGAGAGTGCAAGAGGGGTGTCCCCCTTGTTGGTGGGGGTCTGGGGGGCCACCCCAGGAGATTTAGAAAAATTAGAAGCAAATTGGTGAAGTCTGAAGCCAATTTTAATTACTTTTGAGCTGATTATTGCTGTAAGATTGGTCAGAAAAATATACATAATTTCCTGAAAGGGAAGTGTCAAATGATCATGATAGTATATCTGCACTTTTTCCAATTATTTGTTTCAGGAAAATGAGCCATAATTTAAGTCGCATAATTAATATTTTTCAAAGTGTTTTTTCCCAACTTGTCATTGCAGGAATGTTTTCATTTTTGGGGTGCTTAAGGCTTTTTTTGTAGCATGCATACATGAACTACATTTCAAGATAGTGTAATAAATATATCATTGCATTTCTAAGGTAATTTTATAGAGTATATTTAGCCACTTTGCTAGTAAATGTCCACCCAGAGATATTGCAAACATTTTTCAAAAATAAAAATATCAAACTTAAAATATAGAAACACTTATATTAGTTATCATAATGTTTACTAACTAACTGCTTGGTTTCATCTTTCTAAATATGATATCTCGAAATGTATCATTTTGTGACTCATTTTCCTGTGACACATCACAAATGTAATTATCGTAGTGGCCCGTTTATAAGCCAAGACCTGTTTAAAAATCCTATCTCTAATACAGACAGGGGGTGTGGGGGTTATGAAAAAATAAAATCGTCTAAAATTTAATTCTTGATTAAAAAAAGCCTAATGAATTGCAATTTGTCAAACCAATTTTTCATTTGAGTATGGATGAAAAATACTTGATCTAATGCTGTGAGAGCATAAAATATTTGGAATAAATTTCCCAGTCCCAAATGACGAAAAGTTAGATAAGATAATATTATTTTTATCACTTGTTTATTTCAATGGAGACAGTCAGACTCAGCCTAATATCAACATCAGAGACAGACACAAATTCAAAGGAGACCTGGGCGTCGGTCTCTGGGTTATGTTGCACACTAAAATTGTACATTTCTGAGCGACCTGACCCATGTATACCCGTATTATATATAATGTTTGTAAATATTTATTTCAATGAGGACAAAGACCTTTTCCTGAAATTTTTTAAATTACCCATAGAGCGTATAATTAGCTCTCTGGATCACCTTACAAGAGTTTTCAGAAAGAATAAAGGACGATTTATGTAATGATATCTCATTAGCCGACTGTATCAATACTTCAGGAACGGACACATTTAACAGAGAGGTCCAAATGCTATATAGACACATTTTATTTTTTTTAAATGGTCACAGAGTAGCCGGGCAGCTGAGGAAAGTAGGCGAGGATTTTTCCTCGGGTCCCGGCTACTAACACAAACCCTGGAAGGTGGAAGAAAAAGAGAAAAGAAGAGAGAAAGACGCAGCGTCGATATTAGTGACAATTCACTCAGTTGGGCTCATGTATCTGAGAGCGAGGTGGAAAATAATCTCATCAGGATAAAAGAGCAAAATCCAAATATTAAGAAAATTTTGAGAAAAAGGCATGAAAGGACACATTTCATTTTCAATAGTCTAATCTTCAATTTTACAGTGCTTAGGTTTAATTTTCCCTATCATTGATAGCACGAAAATACATTATTCGACCGTCACGCCACCTAGCTTTTCTAAAGCGGGAGCTTCCGGTTATGGCACCGACAACATTAGAAACAGAGTAGGCCCGGGAGTAGGCCTAAAATTGCTCGGGTTCTACTCTTTCAAATACGTAAACTTTTATACCTATGAATAGCTGAGAATGTACTTTTTTCATATTTTTTAATCCCGTGACTATCTTTACATTTTTTTCTGGTGTTATCACCGTTTTCGCGGGTGTCGGTCAGCGCGAACACCTTAACAGAGTGGCGGCGGAAGCTTCCGTCTTAGCCTACTGGGAGATATTTCAGCCTACAGCGCCACTGGTGTTAAATTCGCACGCCATCTGACTAACTGGGTTCAGCAGAATTGCAGAAAGAATCAAGAAAAATATTTTTGGGTAGATTTCTGATGCACTGCTCCATATGAGTAGTATACTCATATGGAGTAGTGCATCAGAAGATGTACAATCGCCAGCTCTACACTTTAAGTAAATTCTGCTAAATTAGAAATAAATATGATACATACTAGCTATACCTGGGTATATTTGGTATTGCGTTGATTTTTTTTAAAAAGTCACCTCAGATCTGTATTATTTGAGAGGAATGGTTAAGACCAATTGTAGAAATTGAGTAAATTCTACTATATTATGCTGAGATATGCTAAGTATATTTGGTGTTGCATTCATTCAAAAGTCTGTTTGATTATGTTGAACTGTATTTGTAGCATAGTTCGTCTTGAATTTGATAAAGATGAATTGTATATTTTCTGACGCCCATATATACATAGGGAAAAGCGTCCCAATCCTCCCCCCTCAGTGGTCAATATACAGCTACTAATTAACATGGGGGAAAAGCTCTATACAACACCAGCTGCAGGAGCTGCTCTGAGTCGGTGGAGCCACTCACTACAGCTCATAATTAATGCCTCCATCCCACATCAGTCAGATTTTCAGAAAATGTACAATTCAACTTCGCCAATCTTCTCAAATAACCTACATTTCAGACGAAAATAAAGTTCAAAATACAGTTCAATCTAACCAAACAGATTGCTAGAATTAATACAATGCCAAATATACTCAAATTCAACTAGTATTGTCCAAATTGCAGCCTAATTTGGTCTAATTTACTAAATGTGTAGAGCTGCCAATTTTCTGAAAATCTGACCCACATATACTGGGTCAGATCGTCCCAAAGTGTACAATTGCCAGCTCTATACATCTAGTACAATCTGCTAAATTAGGCTGAAAAATGATGAATACTGGCTATATCTGCATACATTTGATATTGTGTTGGTTTAAAATATCTGTTCTGCTATGTTAAACAGCATTTTGAACTTTATGTTTGTCTTTATTGAGGGTTATTTGAGAGGATTGGTGAAGGCGAATTGTACATTTTCTGACGATCTGACCCCTATAATTAATGCCTCCATCCCATATATATGCTGGGGGAGGTGGTGGTAGTGGTGGTGGTAGTGGTGGCGGTGGGGAGTTGTTTACACCCTTTTCCCAATTGTGTACACATTTACAGTATACCTATAATTCCTATATCCAAATGCGCCACTGAAAGATAAATGCCGGGATGGTGCAAGCTAATGCAGTTTTATCATTTTAATTTCATCCACCATAAACTGTTTTGTTATCAAACTAAATTCTAATTGATGTAGCGCCCGTGAAAAGCAGGCAATGTGGTGATAATTGGACAATTGGAAGGTAGTTACCGTCAAAATGAAACCATGAATATTTTCACGTTATGCTCTTTGTGTGTGTGTGGGGGGGGGGGGGGGGTGGGGGGGGGCATATGAATATAAGAATTATAGGTGTAGTGTTCATGTGCAAATAATTTTACTCCATGTTGATGTATGTACCACATGCACCAGTTCAATGCGTGTGGTTTGACTTCCTGTCCCCAGTAAACATAGCCATATAAGGGAAGCATAGCATTGTGGGAGTAATTATAGAACCTAAATTCGAATATGGTACTCAGAACACTATACATAGATTTCACATGACGTCACCCAGTAGGAGACGTCATGTGGAGTGGCCGCCATTTCCAGGGTCAGTGCTACACTTGCCGTCTACGGCGGGGGTATCAAAACAAAGTTGATAAACCTCACAAGGGTGGATACTTGGGTAATACTACGCTCAAGGCAGGTTATCTAACCTATCATGAAGATATTATTGAGGCACATGAGAACAGGTAAAAGTTTAAACAGTCAGAAAACGGTATTTTCAAGTATCGCAGCATACATAGCCATCTAACTTGACCCCAAAGATGGCCAGGGCCGTGACGTCAGTGAAATCTCAGTATTACACTGTACTCGATGTTTTTTTTTTTTTGTAACCCACTCGCCTATCGGCTCGTGGACCACGAAAAAACAAACATTTCGGACAGTGCAATAGTGTCCCTTGTATCACATTCTCATCAGTTTCTATCAATATACCATCAAATTGTTCAACATCTAAATACATCAAGTCACAAGGGAGGCTGATGGAGTTAAGAATTAATCTTCTCTCTGTTCCTAAATTGTTGCTTTACATCTTTATCTATAGTAAATACGGCTGATGGACCTGTCCCCAAACACTTATTATGTCTTCTAGAATAAAATAGAACAGAATAGAGCAATCTTTTATTCATCAAGGGTTTACAAAGTTTTGACGAACAGGTCGACAGGCCTCTGGGTACCATTTAGGATTTTTTTTTTTTTTTTTTTTTTTTTTTATACTTTTATTGACATATTTCACATTCGTGATACGTTTCACGTCAAGTAAAAATGGTTACAGGATATTCATTTAAACTCTTTATGAGCAGTAATCGTCATTGTATATTATATTTTACTTCCTTATGAACTTCGATTTTTATACCCAGATCCTCCGGCCGTTCCCTTGACACTAAAGGGATAGACTTCTACATAATTCAGTTCTGTTCAATAATCTTGTACGATACAATATATGAATTATAAAATATGTAAAATATACCAATTAAACATGAAATGGTCGACATTAATCTCTAAGATGGTGGACGAGAAGCAATCCAGTACAGGATATCTTCATGGTAAGATGTCGACTTGGTAATAGAGGAGTTTTCCCTGGAGAGAGAGGTTCAATTTTCTAGTTATTTTTCTCTTGATATGAATTTTCAATTGTTTTTCTGAAGTGATAAAGTGTTCTAGTCATTTCGGAGGCAGTAGGGGACTTGCATAGCCGCCATCTTGAATCTTGATTCGCATTGAATTATGGGACTTGTAGGTCAGTGAAAACTCTACAGAAAACATGTTATGTTCAGCATGGAATATTTATTGGTGCTCTAATGATAATATTCATGTGTTATATGTGTTTCCATAACACAAGTCACCATCTTTCCCATCATGCATTTGGTATTTATAGATCATTTACACAAGCTATGATGAAAACATCCTTGGAATTCTTTACAAAAACTTTGCTAAATATTTGTATATCAGACCTGAACTAATTCTATCCCAGCATGCAATGTAACAGACATGCGCAGTGGCACATGCCAATCCCATGGGGAATATTGTACACCAAACTACAAAAACTAAGAGTTTTTACTATTATTTATTTTATTTTTTTTTTCGAAAAAAATCTAATCCCTCCGGAAGGAAATTGATGGTAGATTTAGTGGTGACTCCGAGCTTTAAGCCTTTAATTACTCATCATTGATTATAATATACGAGGGTGGGTTTTTACTGCCGACTGGGCGAGTAGGCTCGATGGGTGACATCGCCAGAAAATGTACAATTCACCTTCCCCAATCCTCTCAAATAACCCAAATTTAAGACAAAAATGGGGTTAAAAATTCAGTTCATCACAACCAAAGAGATTGTTTGAATCAAGGCAATGTCAAATATACTCAGATATACCTAGTATTTAACATTTTACAGTCTAATTTAGCTGAACTTATTAAATGTGCCGATCTCCCGATTGTGCATTTTTTGAAGATCTGACCCAGATGTGGGTCAGATTTTTTTCTCAAAATGTACAATTCGCCTTCATTAATTTTCTCAAATAACCCAAATTCAAGACAGAAATGAGCTTCGAAATACAGTTTAACATAACAGAACTGATACTATAAACCAATTCGACACTGAATATACTCAGATAAACCCTGTATTCTTCATTTATCAGCCTAATTTAGGAGAATTTCCTAAATGTGTAGTGCTGACAATTGGACATATTCTGAAGATCTGACCCAGATGTTTGGGAGATGGATGTCTTACACAAGTCATGGATTAACTACAGGAAATTAAGAGCAAATAGAAAATCCATCTCCTGAGACTTAATTGAAATTCTCATTCAATGAAAGTGTGTGTGAAGGGGGGTGGTATTAAAAGTGAAAAGTATAAATATTAAAAGGAAAAATTATAAAGGAGGGGGCGATGTTTAATCAGACATTTTAGTAAGAATTTAATATTAAAATCTTTTATTTGAACACGGTGATTTCCTGGCATGTGCCTTGTTTGAGTCAGTTCGGGAGTTTCCTGGTCTAAAGGCCCTAGTCCACTAAGCCGATTCTCATGCGATTTTGCGTCGCAGAGATTGTTTTACACTAAATTCTGTGACAATCGCATGTGAATCGGCTTAGTGGACTAGATCCTCCAAACTGAGGGACAGTCTCTCCAGTCTAGGCTCAGAGCTGAGTGAGTCCCTCCAAACTGAGGGACAGTCTCTCCAGTCTAGGCTCAGAGTTGAGAGAGTGCCTCCAAACTGAGGGACAGTATCTCCAGTCTAGGCTCAGAGCTGAGAGAGTTCCTCCAAACTGAGGGACAGTATCTCCAGTCTAGGCTCAGAGCTGAGAGAGTTCCTCCAAACTGAGGGACAGTATCTCCAGTCTAGGCTCAGAGCTGAGAGAGTTCCTCCAAACTGAGGGCAGTATCTCCAGTCTAGGCTCAGAGCGGAGAGAGTTCCTCCAAACTGAGGGACAGTATCTCCAGTCTAGGCTCAGAGCTGAGAGAGTTCCTCCAAACTGAGGGACAGTCTCTCCAGTCTAGGCTCAGAGCTGAGAGAGTACCTCCAAAGGGGGAAAACATCTCGCTCCAAATCGCAAAATGTGATTATAATCCCATTAGGACGACATTTTTTTCGAAACGGTTTTTCTTAGATCTTTAACGGTGTAGAGTGGAAGATTTGAACCAGTCGAGGCTCAGAGCTCAAAGAGCCCCTACAAACTGAGGGAAAGCCTCTCGCTCCAGTATGCCTACTAGAATTCTTCCCAATACATCTGATGAAATTAATTTAGATGTCATTTATAAGGTTTTTCAAGTACTTTCAAGATCTTGAAACATTAAAATAAATTTCAATGACTTTCAACTGTACAGATTCTCTAAATCGGTCACTTTTCTAGGATAGGCTATCTATTATTTGAATAGATTCTCTATTGACCACAAGAAATATTGCATTTTATATTTTCATCTTTTTAAGCAAATTAGCAGGGACACCAGCTTTAAATATATCAGCTTGGTAAGCAAGACCATCCGAGCCGAGAGTCCAAAGTAAAACTCCTTGAGGCGAACACCCCGCCACCCCGCGGTAAATAACTGTAATGAACAATGGAACCGCCCTCCCCCCTCCACCCCCCGTGTCTCCAAGGGCTCTTACATATGGCCGGCACACCCCCTAAATAAGCCCCGCGAGTATACTAACCTCCCTCCGCGGGAGATACGCGCTGTTTAATGCTCCATATATATAATGGGTGAAGTCGTCAGAAAATGTACAATTCATCTTCACCAATCCTCTCAAATAACACAAATATCTGACAGAAATGATGTCCGAATTTCAGTTAGAGATAACGGAACAGATTGTCTGAATCAAATATACTCAGTATTTATCATTTCACAGCAGAATTTACTAAATGTGTAGAACTGTACATTTCTAGGCGATCTGATCCATATAGTCATACCATATTTCACCTCAAAAACGCCAGTCCCAATTAAGAGCTTGCACTGAAAACTCGCCGGGTCTATATGATTATGATTGTGACAGTGATTATGATTGATTACATCACTCAGTTTTTTAAAAACACCTGAATAAATAAATAGTCATTATTTCAATGCTAAAGACATGACATAATATCACACATCCACTACATGTTCCAGTTCCAGTGAACTCTCGCTAATATCACTCGGTGTATGAGGAAAATGACTCCTAAGAACACAAAAGTCATTCTTCTTATTGTTAAAAATATATTTCTGCATGTGTATCAATTACTGCATTGCAATAAGCTCCTGCCTTGTATAAGGGCTGGGGGCAAGCATGGCTTGAACAGAAAAAACTGCCCGGACGTTTTTTCGGTGAAATACGATACACACAATAGCGAGGACCCTGGAGTAGTCCCTAAGTAGTCCCTAACCGTATCCGTATCTTTTTTTTGTGAATTACGTCGCATTTTTATGTATAAAGATGAAACATTTTGATATGGTACGTAACGCTTTCCCCGCCATGTTTTGCTGAACCTCTTTCTTCCTTTTAATGTTTGTACATCTGAGATACGGATATGTTTACATTTACGTATAGGTTAGACTTGCTGAATCTCCCTAATATCTAAGGAGGTGTAGTGGAGTAAATCGCGCCAGTTTATGACTTGACAGGGCGAGGGGCGGGGGGCGGGTGTGTAAGTGACAGCCCATTGTCCCCCACTGCTGACATATTGATTGTCAGTACAACAGTATACATTATATACCAGCGGCTGGTATGATTGGCAGCTAAGCGCTGACAGGTGACAAATATGGCCGACTCTTCCTGTCTCTGTACTTCTCTTCTGTATGTCTCTCCAATGCCTCCCTCCCTCCACCCCCACAGTCCTGTCCAGAAAGCCACATTCCTCGAGTGTTGCAGTTCACCGCATACAGCGATAAGCTTAACCACAAGGCTAAGACTAAGGCTAAGAGTGTTAATGGGAATCGCCTGACCCCTAAAAGTTAGGGGGTCATTAGGGCTTTCTGGACAGGACTGCCCTGTCCCTGTGGCTCCCAATCTGTCTCTCCTTTCTTAACCCCCTCTACTCTGAGTGACTCTAATGTCTCTCTTTTTTCTCCCCCTCCCCTCTCTAGGTGCCTCTCTCAAATGTCTCCCCCGTCTCTTTCCCCCTCCCCTAGCTGTCTCCCCTCCGAGTCTTTGACTCTTTCCACTGTCTCTGTCTCTGCCCCCCCCCCCGTCTCTCATTTTTCTCCCTCCCCTCCTCTGAGTGTCTCTCTGTCTTCCCCCTGCCTGTCTCTCATTCTTATCCTTTCACCTCTCTCTAATGTCTGTCTCTCTTCCCCCGCCTGTCTCTCATTTTTATCCTTTCACCTCTCTCTAAAGTCCTCTTCCCCCGACCTCTCCCTCCAATGTCTCTGCCACTGTCCCTGCCCCCTCCGCCTTAAATAGACAGCAGGGATATATATGGGTCAGATTTTCAGAAAATGTACAATTGGCAGCTGTACACATTTAGTAAATTCAGCTAAATTAGGCTGCAATTGGGTCAATACTAGTTAAATTCGAGTATATTTCGCATTGGAATGGTTCTAGCAACTGTCTGGTTAGGTTGAACTGTATTTTGAACTTTATTTTCGGCTGAAATGTGGGTTATTTGAGAAGATTGGTGAAGTTGAATTGTACATTTTCTGTAAATCTGACCCATATTTCACCTTCACTATCCGCTCCAAAACTATGTATAAGTTAATAAAACGATGCAGGTTAAGTAAATCATAATTATTTGTTATAAATATTTCGATGTAACTTTCCCCAACATTTCCTGTTTGTTAATATCTGGAGGGTTTTATACTGTAGCTGGTATCCATTGGAAGGCCTAAGCAATCAGCCATGGACAACCAATTTCGACAAGATTCAATTTAGATTTGTTACAAAATATATGGCAGCAAAGATAGTATACAATCACAGTATTGTCAGAAATTGCTGACATAAACTTCTAATGGGTCAAATTTTCAGAAAAAGTACAATCGGCAGCTCTACACTTTTAGGAAACTCTGCTAAATTAGGCTGAAAAATGATAAATACCGGGTATATCTGAGTATATTTGGTATCACATTGATTTAAAGTATAAGTTCTGTTATGTTGAACTGCATTTTCAAGCTCATTTCTGTCTTAAATGTGGATTATTTGAGAGGACTGGTGAAGGCGAATTGTACATTTTCTGATAACTTGACCCTAACAATGATTTAGATGACTTGGTGTTGGTGTGAATGGTGCATTCAGGACTTACACCGTACGAGTTGTTTTTCTCCCGCGGGGCAGTGGTTTTACACGGTCCACTAACACAGCATATATATATGAGCTGTCAACAGACTAGGCACAGATGGGTGAAACTGCCAGAAACTGTACAATTCACCTTCCACTCTAGGCCCAAAGATGGGAGAGTCCCTTCAAACGGAGGGAAAGCCTCTCGCCTCAAACCGCAAAGTGCCATTATATTTCCATTAAGACCGCAAAATGTCATTATATTCCCAATAAAACGCCGAGTCTTAGGCCAGGAGACTGATTAGGGAAGCGCTTGGCGGACATACCATTCTTATCTGATCTGAGAGTTTGGACCTAGAGTACCTTCACCAATCCTCTCAAATATCCCTAATTTAAGACAAAAATAAGGTTTAAAATACAGTTTACCATAACCGAGAAGATCCTTCACATCAACACAATACTAAATATACACAAATATCATTTGCCAGCCTAATTTAGCAGAATTGACTAAATGTGTAGAGCTGCCGATTATACATTTGTAGGCGATCCGACCCATATATATGAAGTGTCACCACAGACTAGGGGGGGGGGGGGGGGGGCTATTAAGTTTATGTTGGCACGGTTGCCAAGCAGTCTCAATGGGAGGAATATACAGCTTATTAAAAAGCTGAATAATGTTAAGTACAGGGTGTGTATCATAGGGAGCTGTGAGTAGTATAGGGAAAGTACTGTCTCTGTGAGTAGTATAGGGAAAGTGCTGTCTCTGTGAGTAGTATAGGGAAAGTGCTGTCTCTGTGAGTAGTATAGGGAAAGTGCTGTCTCTGTGAGTAGTATAGGGAAAGTGCTGTCTCTGTGAGTAGTATAGGGAAAGTGCTGTCTCTGTGAGTAGTATAGGGAAAGTGCTGTCTCTGTGAGTAGTATAGGGAAAGTGCTGTCTCTGTGAGTAGTATAGGGAAAGTGCTGTCGCTGTGAGTAGTATAGGGAAAGTGCTGTCTCTGTGAGTAGTATAGGGAAAGTGCTGTCTCTGTGAGTAGTATAGGGAAAGTGCTGTCTCTGCGAGTAGTATAGGGAAAGTGCTGTCTCTGTGAGTAGTATAGGGAAAGTGCTGTCTCTGTAGTATAGGGAAAGTGTTGTCTCTGTGAGTAGTATAGGGAAAGTGCTGTCTCTGTGAGTAGTATAGGGAAAGTGCTGTCTCTGTGAGTGGTATAGGGAAAGTGCTGTCGCTGTGAGTAGTATAGGGAAAGTGCTGTCTCTGTGAGTAGTATAGGGAAAGTGCTGTCGCTGTGAGTAGTGTAGGGAAAGTGCTGTCTCTGAGTGGTATAGGGAAAGTGCTGTCGCTGTGAGTAGTATAGGGAAAGTGCTGTCTCTGTGAGTAGTATAGGGAAAGTGCTGTCTCTGTGAGTAGTATAGGGAAAGTACTGACTCTGTGAGTGGTATAGGGAAAGTGTCTGTCTCTGTGAGTAGTATAGGGAAAGTTGCCACCGCCCTATCTGTGGGGAATGCGGTGAGGGGAATGATACGCTAGCTAGCGTTCATAAACAAGGCCACAATTTGATAAGGAGAATGGACCACACTCCCTGTCCTCTCCCCTACCATCTAACTTTTACAGACGGCAAGAATTAACAGTAATTGAGTTTAGTGGTATGTGGGTCCAATGGGTGGGTTAGAAAAGAAAGAATGAGGGAGAGGGAAGGAGGGGGGATATAAACGGGGAGAGATAGAGAGAGGGAGACACAGAGGGAAAAGGGGGAGGAGAGAGAGGAGAGAGACAGGGGAAAGAAAGAAAGAAAGAAAGAGGGAGAGAACAAGAGAGGAAAGGAGAGAGGATAGAAAGAAAGAAAGAGGGAGAGAAGGATAGGGAATGAGAGAGAGAGGGAGGGTGGGGAAGAGAGTAAAGAGAGAACAAGAGGGAAGGAGAGGAGCGAAAGGGAGAGAACGAGAGATCAGAGAGAGGGGAGAGAACAAGGATAGAGGAGAAACGAGAGAGGGAGAGAGAGAGATAGACAAGACAGAGAGTGAGAGACATAGAGAGAGGGAGAGACGGGGGGGGGGGGGTGAAGAGGGAGAGAGGGAGGGAGGGAGACAGAATTGAGAAAGATAGAGAGACAGAAAGGAGAGAGGGAGAGAGACATAGACACAGAGAGAGAGAGAGAGAGAGAGAGAGAGAGAGAGAGAGAGAGAGGGGGGAGAGAGATGGAGAGAGATGGAGGGAGACAGAGAGAAAGAGAGAGATAGACAGACGAGACAGAGAGAGGGAGAGGGAATACCTCCGTGAACTGGCGGTGGGTGCTGTAGTAGTGGCAGTAGTGCAGGAGTAGGAGCAGTCAGTAGCTTTCTCCATCTCCTCCTCCTCCTCCTCCTCACCCTGCTGCATCAGGCAAGGAGTTGCTCCCACCCCGCATTAACCAACCATCCCTGACCCGAGCAACTCCTCCCCACCACCGCCAACACCAGCCTCACTCCCCGGCGCCATGGGGTATACCAAGTGACCACTGGTCACTCACTGACCACTCAACCACCCCTAGATGACCACCTGAGGAATATTACCACTATTACATCCCCCAGTGTTAAAGTACAGGGAGTAACTCGTGCAGTAGGAGCGAGCAGTACATGAGCCACTCCCCACGTGGTGGTGTAGAGCTGAATGAGATACCGTAGCTTCTACACCCAGGATTAAACCATCCACAGATCATCGATCAAACCCTGCCACGGGGAGGAGCAGGCCATAAATGGCAAACACAAGTACCATAGGAGGTGTAAACAAGGATTAACTATACCAGAGAAGGATTAACTATACCATATAATACCTAGTGTGACTATACCATATAATACCCAGTGTAACTATACCATATAATACCCAGTGTGATATTTATCCAGTCTCAGACAAGTCTCTTGGTGGTCCCTGAATACGTCCGAAACTGTAGGACAAATCACGGAGAAATTTTTTAAAAAATTGATTCAACTTTTGGAGAATTTTCAGCCTAGGTTGGCTCTAGCTTGAATATAAGTGTATGATAAGAAGGTAAAGGGTGGATGGTTGGGCGAGAGTGGAGGATCTAGAGATAGCAGTCAACCCCTCAACATGTTATCATCCAGTGATTGCTGTGTGTGCACCACTGGGGAGTTATAGTGTGAAGGTATGTCACCGCGCCTGTATATACATGTGCAGTCTATGCTCAGAGTGGAGAGAATCCCTTCAAACTGAGGGAAAGCATCTCAGTATAGGTTCAGAGTTGAGAGAATCCCTTCCAACTGAGGCAAAGCCTCTCACAGTCTAGGCTCAGAGTTGAGAGAATCCCTTCAAACTGAGGGAAAACCTCTCACAGTCTAGGCTCAGAGTTGAGAGAATCCCTTCAAACCGAGAGAAAAACCTCTCACAGTCTAGGCTCAGAGTTGAAAGAGAATCCCTTCAAACTGAGGGAAAGCCTCTCACTGCAAACCGCCGTTATAATCTCATAAGGACCCATACTCCAAGGCCAGGAAAGCTATATAGCGCAGTAGGCGTCCAATCACTGATCTGAGAGGCTCTGAGCCTAGACTGTACACCTCCTTGTCCCTCTGCACGGATGTACAATAGAGAGTTGTCATTGTGAACGGATCGCCTTTAGCCGCATGAACGCAGTAGGCGTCTAATCACTGACATACCAGTCTTATCTGATCTGAGAGGTGAGCCTATTCCCTCTGCACGGCTGTACAATAGAGAGTTGTCATTGTGAAGGGATCGCCTTTACTGCGGTATCCCTCTGAACAGCTAAGGATCACACTGGGAGTAACTCTAGGGTGTGGAGGAGCACCTTGTACCACTGAGGGAGCTGGTGGTGGAGAGGGTTGTATGTAGTACGTACAGAATACATCCAGCTGTTGTTACACACTTGTGCTACTCACACCAAACCACGCCCCCGCCGCCATGGATGACTTACAGGTAGGCATAGATACACAAGGAAACAATAAAAGATTTATTCTCTCTTGAGCTTAAACATTCATTTTGTCCCTGCCCCGAGTTATGAGTGAGTGAATGGATGGATGAATGGATGGATGAATGTGTGGATGGATGGATGAATGTGTGAGAGAGTGAGTGAGTGAGTGAGTGAGTGAGTGAGTGAGTGAGTGAGAGAGAGTGAGAGTGAGAGTGAGAGAGAGTGAGAGTGAGAGAGAGAGAGAATGAATGAATGAGTGAATGAATCCCCCAGAAATCTTAGAAGCCATGTGTCGGAACGTGGGTCAAGTCGCCTAGAAATGTACAATTGGCAGTTCTACACATTTATAAAATTCTGCTAAATTAGACTGAAAAATGATATACCAGATATATTTGAGTATATTTGGTATTGCCTTGATTCAGACAATCTGTTCGGTTATGTTGAACTATATTTTGAACCTCATTTCTGTCATGAATTTGTGCTATTTGAGAAGATTTTGGTTTTAAATTGGGCTTATAGAAGGCGAATTGTACATTTTCAGGCAGCTACAGCCACGTTATGTCATTCAAATCCAGGAATAGTCTGTATACAACTCGAAAAGACTATTTTCCCACAGTTACTGTATAACAGTACTCAAAGGTGGCACAAATACACTGGAATTCCCATGCACTTACCGAAAGCTGAACTCAGATTTTTGTATCGTTTAAATGTTTAAATTCTGAGATTAAACTAAAATTGAAATAATTGAATTGAAATTTAATTGTTACGAGGCAAGAGCTGTGATTCGAAGAAATGTAATTACCAATCGTAGAAATGAATAGTGGCAATGGGGAAAGAAGAATGGGGAAAGAAGAATGGGGAAAGAAGAATGACCAACGTGCAAGCTTATGAACAGAGCTGTTCCTAAGCTTGCACGTTGGTCATTCTTAGCTCCAGCTGTACAAGCTATACATCCAAGCTATACATCCAAGCTATACATCCCATTTAGGTGACTGCGTATGCAGTAGCAAGGTATAGCTTCTGACTATGAACTACCGGCCTGGGTAACACTAGACGCCTATATTGTTAAATGTAAATGGTCGCTGGCTTCAAGGCGGTACCAAGTCCATTTCAGTGACGGGACCAGAGGAGTAATTTAAACTATAGCTTTAAAGTGACACTTCTCACTGTTGTTGGCTAGATTATCGAGTAACGGAATTTCTACTTCCTTTTCTAGTATTTGATTCACCTTACCCTACCTAACTAACTCCTGCGGATATCAAAACTCTAACATTCATATTATATCAGATATTTGGTAAAACAGTGAGCAAAATCGTTTTTGCTTACCAACCCAAAATGTCAAGCTATGTCAGAGTGGCAGTTGGGTTCTGGCATCTGGAGTTACATAATGCCAGCCTTGACCAAAGGTCACTGATAGACTCCTATGTTAAATCTAGTTACATCAATGGTCACTTAAGAAAGTGGGGGCACCACTTGACGGCTACTATTCTGTGATTTGAAATCTGGTCTATTCATTACACTTATTCAATGATTAATGAATGAAGAAAAAATGTTGGTGCTCCATACTTTAGATATTGTCATAGATATCCTATATGGTTACACTGAATAAGTTTCATGTGATTCTGTGACTACTCGTTTTAACTATCTTAGCCACTTTAATATCCATTTTATATCCATCAGTTTATTTTTTACAGGAGAAAATGTACGGTAAGAAACTGAGAAACTATCAAGACCATTTAATATGATTCAGGGCCCATATATGATGATCACCAAATCTGTATATGATTAACACGATGTTCACGCTTTCCCAGGCACATTTCAGTGACTGAGCTATTTAGAAATCTGATGAAAGATTTCTCAATTATGTTGGAAATTTATAACCGCGACCCTTACGCGTTCCACCTGTGAATTAGCTTCGTCGGAGTGAATAGGGGATTTGCATAGCCGCCATTTTGAATCCTGATTCGCATTGAATGATGGGACTAATGGTACAGTGTAAAATCTATAGAAAACATGTCATTTTCAGAAGACTCCATCATTTCCATCATGCATTTGGTTTTCATAGAACATTTATAAAAGCTGTGATATTGGTGAAAACATACTTGCATTTTTCGATTAAAATATTCCCAAATTAACGTATGACAGATTTCATCAATATCCATCCCATGATGCAGTGTACCAGACATGCGCAGTTGCATATGCAACTCCCCTATTAATCTATTTCCATACAGACAGACTGAGCAGTGATAGAATGGCGAGTAAAGAAAGAAAACTTTTAACCTTTTAAGGCCAATTTAATCACGTTCAATGCCCGGACACTAATCTGACAATGTTTAAGGCAATTCCAGTCCAAGAGTTTATTAGTCCAAATTAGAGACCTTGAAATTGAAATAAAAATGTAATTCAATTTCAATAAAGTTCATCGTTATTACCTGCGTGACCAATCAGATTCACTTAAGTCAAAACATCACTAAGTGGCTTAGACTAGATTTAATATGGGTCAGATCGTCAAAAAATGTACAATCAGTAACTCTACACATTTTTATAATTTTGAGATACTTCAAAATCAGTATCAGTAAATCCCACTAAATATGGGATTTGCATGTCTCACTGCGCATGTCTATTACAGTGTGCTGGTTAAATTAAGTTAAATTCTGACACACAAATATTTAACAACATTTTCATAAAATTCTTTTCAAGGATCTTTTCACCAATATCATAGCTTGTATAAATATCTTTGAAAACCAAATGCATGAAGTGAAAGATGAATTCATGTTAACATGAAACATGTTAAACACATGGCTATTCACATGAGACCATTGTTAAATATTCCATGCTAAACATAACATGTGTTCTACAGCTTTAACACTGACATACAACTTACATAAATCCATGCCAATCGAGATTAAGACGGTGGACATGCAAATCCCCTATAAGACTGAAAAAATGATCCTCGCTAAATCTGAGCATATTTGGTATTGAGTTGATTTAAAAGATCTGTTCGGTTATATTGAACTGAAATTTGAACCGCATTTCTTTCCTAATTTTGGGCTTATTTGAGAGAATTGGTGAAGCCGAATTCACTCTAGGTCCAAACCCTTAGATCAGATAAGAATGGTATGTCAGCCTACTTTACTCACCAGTTTCCTGGCTTAGGACTCGGCGTTTTAATGGGAATATAATTACATCTTGCGGTCTTAATGGAATTATAATGGCACTTTGCGGTTTAAGGCGAGAGGTTTTCCCTTCGTTTGAAGAGACTATCTGAACTTTGGGCCTAGACTGAATGGTACATAACTGAACTGAACTGTATTTTAATCCGTATTTCTTTCCTAGTCTTGGGCTTATTTGAGGGGATTGGTGAAGGCGAATTGTACATATTCTGAGAAATATAAAAGCAATTTGGCGATACCCTCTCTTCTGAGTGTACAGGGTCCAATCAAAAGCACACAATGTTAGGGTCTGGTAGTGATTTATAATTCAAACACCAGTGGGACTCCTCCTCCTCAGATCAATGATTTGGTCGTCCATTAGGAACTGGAGAAGGTTCATTTACTGGTCTGCTGCAGTATTGAAACAGACGCGGCCAACAAATCAGCCATTTTAACTTCATTAATTAAAATAATTGGTCGTTAGGTGCACTTTCCGTATTACAGACAAAACACCCGGATCTGGCAATGTTATTAAGTAGGATTTAGTGTTTGGAATATTTTCATATTGAAAGGATAAAATGGAAATTACAAAGATTCCTTGTCCTTGGCGTATGAATATGTTCATTGTCCTGAATAAAATATTTCCAATCAAATCAAATCAAATGATTGCAGTAATGGGTTGAGTGAGGGATGAATATAAATGTGATGTGTCACAGGAAAATGAGTCACTAGTCACAAAAAATGGATTTTTAGATATCATCATATTTGAAAAGATGAGATCGAGCGGATTCCAATGATAGTAAACATTGGAATATCCAATAAGTATTTCTATATTCCTTTTTAGGCATGAAAAAAGAAGTTAGCGATATTTCCTGATGGTCAATTACTAGTAAAGTAGTTAATTATACTCCTTAGGATAACCTCAGATACGTATATGGGTGAAATTTTCAGAAAATGCACAATTCACCTTCACCCATCCTTTCAAATACCCCAAATTTAAGTGAAAAGTGACATTCAAAATGCAGTTTAACACAATGAAAGTGATATTTCTAATCAACACAATACCACAGATACTCTGATATGCCCATTGTTTATATTTTTTCTGTCTAATTTAACAGAAATTACCAAATTTGTAAAGCTTCCGATAATTGTGCATTTTCTGAAAACCTGACCCATATGAACATAGTCAATACACTGTCTTGAAATGTGTTACATGTGGGTCAGATTCTCAGAAAATTCCCAGCATCCCTCTCTAATCTTTAATCTTTTAGACTGCCTTTCCAATCTCAAACATCTTTTCTCCCTTTTTTTTACCGTTATTTAAGTGCTTTATGGTTTAGGCCTATCTTTCCCTCGTATTTGGGTCAGATTTTCAGAAAATGTACAATTCACCTTCACCAATCTTCTCGAATAATCCAAATTTCAGACGAAAATAAAGTTCAAAATACAGTTCAACCTAACCAAACAGATTGCTAGAATCAATGCAATGCCAAATATTCTCAAATTTACCTGGTATTGACCTAATTGTAGCCTGATTTAGCAGAATTTAGTAAATGTGTACAGCTGCCAATTGTACATTTTCTGAAAAATCTGACCCATATGTATTCATGCTACTGGCAGCACTAAACACCAAAAAATGAAAACAATCTGACCAAGGTTTCTTGTGGAAAGACATTTGAAAAATATACTTTTTTTGCGACTTGTGACTCATTTTTCTGTGACACATCACATAAGACCTGCTCATACAAAGACCTCCAAAGGGCAAGGATATATTTAATACGTCCCGAAATTTGTTACATGGATTTATATGACTATGAATGCTAAACCCTCTAAAAATCAGATTATTTAATAAAGATATTTTGTGGAAAACACACTTTGAAAAATATCCTTGTTTTGCGACTTGTGACTCATTGTCCTCTAACACATCACATACTAGCTGCTCTAGGTAAATACGTTGATGTCAGATGCGGGGGAAGGAGTCATTAAGTCCCGGTAATAGCGGGGAATTCTGCCCGGGAATCAAAAGGGGAAACTGAAGCTGGTTTCAAAGACTCAATATCCTTGAGTTAAGTCACAAAAACACGACTTGAAGGGAATGATTAGATGTGAGTGAGCTGTATTATATCAAAGGAAGGAACGGTGGAGGTGGAGGAGGGGGAGGAATTGATGAATATATGGGTCAGATTTTCGGAAAATGTACAATTCAACTTCGCCAATTTTCTCAAATAACTCACATTTAAGACAAAACTGAGCTTCAAAATGCAGTTTAACATAACAGAACGGATACTTTAAATCAACGCGATACCATTGAAATATACTCAGATATACCTGGTATTCTGTATTTCCCAGGAAAATTTAGCAGAATTTACTGAATGTGTACCAATTGTACATTTTCTGAAAATCTAACCCATATATCAGATAGTGCTAGTGAAGTCACGGGGAGGGCGTCAAAAAATGTACAATTCACCTTCATCAATCCTCTCAAATATCCTTTAATATTAAGACAAAGTGAACAACCGAACAGACTTTTCGAATCAATACAATACCAAATATACTTGATTTCCAGCCTAATTTAGCAGAATCTACTAAATGTATAGAGCTGCTGATCTAGGATTGCACATTTTTTGACGTCCTGACCAATTGATACAAACAGATATAGGAAGTCTATATAGGTAGTCTAGGCTCAGAGCCTCTCAGATCAGATAAGAATGGTATGCCAGTGATTGGACGCCTACTGCGCTAACGGTTTTCTTGTACCTGGAGAAGGCGTCCTAATGGGATTATAATGGCTTTTTGTTTTGGCGATACACTCTCTTCTGTACTACTGTTTGGGGGGACTTTCAAAATCTTGAATCTTATAGACTGCGAGAGGCTTTTCCTAAGTTTGGAGGGACTCTCTCAACTCTGAGCCTAGGCAGATAGAAACAGATATAGAAATGAGCATCCAGAATCCAGGTCTACATAGTGTGAGCGAGGCAGCTGCATCATATTTCACTGGCGGTCTCCCCGGGTCTGGCGGGGGTAAGGGACTGGTCTCCCCGGGTCTGGCGGGGGTAAGGGACTGATTAGGCGACATGACATGCATAATGCAGTAGTATAGGACCCTGTGAGGCACCCAGCTGGGCTACCGCTTATAAGGGTCAAATCACAAAAAGATGTACAATTGGCAGCTCTACACATTTATTAAATTCTACTGAAAAATTATAAATACCGGTTATATCTGGGTATATTTGGTATCGAGTTGATTCAAGGGATGTGTTGGGTTATGTGGAATTGTGGTTTGAGTCTCACTTTTTTTCTGTTTTTTTTAAAAATAATTATTATATATATTAAATTCGGGTCATTTGGGAGAGTTTCTGAATGTGAATTGTACTGGAAATGTCAGCCGTATACACTGTCTATTTATCAATGTTTTCTCCATTTTTATTTTTTTATTTTGCCTGGGTAACATAATATCCCCGGGTGGTGTTCGTCCCAGTCTACATAAACACAATAGCACGCATATATATAGTGCATTAGTGCCCCTACATTGTTTCTTTTAATTTTGAAACAGATTTAAAGGAACTGTTAGATGCTATGTTGTTTCCTCAGTACACATCGGCTCAGTGCTATGAAAACCAAATGCATGATGGGAAAGATGGAGACTTATGGTGTGGAAACATGTATAGCACATGGGTATTAACATTAGACCATAAATAGTCCATGCTGAACAAGGCATGTTTTCTATAGATTTTATACTGTACCATTAGTCCCATAATTCCATGCGAAACAAGATTTGGCTATGCAACTCCCCTATTGATATCTATATGTACAAGCCAACCCAGTGTTCACCCCAGCCATCAATCAGTGGTAGTGCGTGGGCGGGAATGTGGCAGAGATTCTAACTACTGCAGCCTCCAGGGTGTCACCTGGCAGCCCCTCAGCCTCCTGCAGACTGGAGGAGACAACCTCACTAGTGCCACCCAACCCACCATTAACATAGTGTATTGTGGAATGAGTGAGTGAGTGAGATCGGTTGCTTTACGCCCTTATCAACACATTTAATATGGTTATATCAAGGGCGGGAGAGCTGAGAGGGAGTGAGTGAGTGAGATTGGTTGCTTTACGCCCTTATCAACACATTTAATATGGTTATATCAAGGGCGGGAGAGCTGAGCGGGAGTGAGTGAGTGAGATTGGTTGCTTTACGTCCTTATCAACACATTTAATATGGTTATATCAAGGGCGGGAGAGCTGAGCGCGAGGCAGTTTATGATCTTACCCAGGAAATAGAGATAGAGAAGAAGGGAGAGAGAGACAGAGAAAAGAGACAGAAAGGCACTTTATGGTCTTACCCAGGAAATAGAGATAGAGAAGAAGGGAGAGAGAGACAGAGAAAAGAGAGTGTATTGTGGAATGCCAGACAGCTTTATTATGGAAACAGTTCCATACTCGTGGTCCTGACATACCCAATTCCGTTGATATCTAATGGGTGAGACCGCCCCCGGGGGCCCCCCTCCCTGCCCCCATCATATACCAAATTGTATCAAAAACACAAATTATCTGTACATGTATCAATGAATCTTATTATACTAAATCTGAAGACATGTAGTCTTATTATAGGACCCTAGTGTTTCTCAGAATGAACTGATAAAAACCCGATGACCACGTGCATCAGAAAATGTACAATTGGCCTTCACCAATCTTCTCAAATAATCCAAATTCATGACGAAAATGAGGTCCCGAATACAGTTCAACATAACCTAAGAGATTGTCTGAATCAGCACAATACCAAATATACTCAGATATATGCAGTATATACCTTATTTAAGCAGAATTTGCTCAATGTGTAGAGCTGCAAATGGTACATTTCTAGGTGATCTGAGCCATACACTCTAGGTCCAAACCCTCAGGTCAGATAAGAATGGTATGTCAGCCTGCTTCACTAATCGGTCTCCTCGCCTAAACTCGGCGTTTTCATGGGATTATAATGACATTTTGCGGTTTGAGGCGAGAGGCTTTCCCTTCGTTTGAAGGCACTCTCTCAACTTTAGGCCTAGACTCATATGTGGCTGATGGCCCGCAGAGGCCCACAACCACCCCACAAATAACACACAATCTACAGTAGTCTAATGTTTGATAATCGGTGCCGAAGGCTTTCACAATATGAATTAAATGCACTGGTGCTGTATTATAGCCTTATCTACCCGCCCAGCCAATGCTAACCTATGGTTGGCTGCACCTCACTGCAGCAATGGTGGAACATCTATGGATCAAACCACCAGAAAATGTACAAATGGCAGCTCTACACATTGATAAAATTCTACTAAATTCGACTGAAAAGTAATAAATACTGGGTATATCTGAGTATATTTCACATTGCCTGGACTCAGACAATCTGTTAGGTTAAGGGTGGTCTCCACTGGCTGCGGTAAGCCTTGCGATGGTTTGTGCTGGTGCTGTAGGTGGAAAGGAATGACAAGGTCCTGCCTACATACATGGTCAGTGAACGATGTAGGCAGGACCTCGCCACTCCTCACCAACACAGCACCATCACAAGGCTTACTGCAGACCACCCTTTATATTAAACTGTGTTTTGAACCTTATTTCTGTAGTAAATCTGGATTATTTGAGAGGATTGTTGAAGGCGGATTGTACATTTTCTGGCGATTATACAGCGACTATTACTACCTGCCAGTGTAATGGATTACAGCATGCAAAAGCTTTCCCCCAAAGTGACACCGATTGTGGGCAATCAATATACCATGTCAAATAAGGAGCCAATTACATGGGTGGGCTTGAAACATGGGCTTCAGACATGGGTCAGACTTTCAGAAAATGTACAATTCGCCTTCAGCAATCCTCTAAAATAACGCACATTTAAGACAGAAATGAGCTTCAAAATGCAGTTTAACATAACAGAACTGATACTTTAAATCAATGCGATACCAAATATACTCAATATTCATCATTTTTCAGCCAAATTTAGCAGAATTTCCTAAATGTGTAGAGCTGTCAATTGTACATTTTCTGAAAATCTGACCCATATGAGGGCCACGTCTTGCTGCTAGATGGTCTGGTTGTGGAGTGGGTGGAGCTGTCAATAGTAGGTTATAGGTAAGGAAACGTTGCTGGGTAATTTGGGTTCATTTTGGTGGCACCACAGCAGGTTGTTTATGTTGTAAATATCAACATTGATTCAGGCAATCACAGTAGCTTGAAACGTATTATGTCACAGAGAGAGGAGAGGGGGGGGGGGGGAGAGGAGAGGGGGAGAGAAGAGGGAGAGACAGAGAGAGAGGGAGAGAAGGAGGAGGGAGAAGAGAGAGGGAGAAAGAGCGAGAGAAGGAGAGAGAGAGCGAGGGAGAGGAGAGAAAGAGGGAGAGAGAGGGAGATGGGAGCGAGAGAAGGAGAGAGGGAGAAAGAGGAAGAGAGAGGGAGATGGGAGAGGGAAGAGAGAAAGAGAGGAGGGAAGAAAGGGGAGAAATAGAGAGAGACACACACACAAATAAATAATATGAAATATACACCTATCTTAAACAACCAATCCAAACACATGGAGGGTCAAACTCACCTGTAAAAAGAGAAAGAGAACATGTTAATAATGGTATTGATATAACATTAATCATCTTTACAAGTTTTACTGGCAGCTCCTATAGCTATAGTGTGTGAGAGGGAGACAGAGAAAGTGGTGGCTTTAGGTCCTATTCACTGTGCTACACTACAGACTGGTGTAAGTGAGGGCCTATGTGACTGGTACCGCCACAATCAGGGCCCTATTATACGGTATTTATTGGTGTTCGGCAACATGTTGAAATGGCTATTGAAACAAGCAGGAAAACTATTCAACACATATTGAGCTGTCCCGCCCTACATGGGTCAGATTTTCAGAAAATGTACAATTGGCAGCTCTACACATTTAGGAAACTCTGCTAAATTAAGCTGGAAAATGATGAATACCGGGTATATCTGAGTATATTTGGTATAGCATTCATTTATAGTATCAGTTCTGTTAGGTTAAACTGCATTCTTAAGCTCATTTTTGTCTTAAATGGGGGTTATTTGAGAAGATTGGTGAAGGTGAATTGTACATTTTCTGAAAATCTGACCCAAATATCAGCACTGTTGTACGTTCCTGTCGCACGTTCCATAGCCACATTATTCAAAGGCACAATCACCCTTATGGGTCAGATTTTCAGAAAATTTACAATTCAACTTCACCAATCCTCTCAAATAACCCAGATTTCAGACGAAAATAAAGTTCAAAATACAGTTCAACCTAACCAGACATCTTGCTAGAATCAATGCAATGCCAAATATACTCGCATTTACCTAGTATTGACCAAATTACAGCCTAATTTAGCAGAATTTTCTAAATGTGTAGAGCTGCCAATTGTACATTTTCTGAAAATCTGACCCTTATTGGAACCAGACAAACTATAACTTGCATTACGGTATCTTCACGCTTGGCGAATATTGACCCTCACAATCCGGGGAATCACGGCAGATTCATATCAAACCATCGAGCGTGAGATAAAGATTATCGGCCCATACATGACTTGCAGGAAGGTGCCCCTCTTGAACCAAAACCAAAAGACAAACAGAAAGTGAAAACAGTAGACACGAGATAAGATGGGTACACTCTGTTTGAGACCTACTTAGAGTAAACATCAAAGCGACCCAATGGCTCCAAGTAATCTCAAGTAGAGTGTATTCAACAACCGTCCTTTCATCCTCTCATCCCTTGTCCTATCACTGCCTATTCACGTGGTTTTTACACCAGGAAAATATGCCATGGAGTGGAATACCCTCATTGATAAGGTGTTCTATGGGTTGGGGGGTGAGGAGATGGAACCAATGGGTCAGATTTTCAGAAAATGTACACTCGGGAGCTCTACTAATTCTGTAACTTCTGTTGAATCAGACAGAAAAATTACAAATAATGAATATATCAGAGTATCTTTGGTATTGTATTGGACAGAAAAATGATAAATAAGGGGTATATCAGAGTATCTTTGGTATTGTATTGGACAGAAAAATGATAAATAAGGGGTATATCAGAGTATCTTTGGTATTGTATTGGACAGAAAAATGATAAATAAGGGGTATATCAGAGTATCTTTGGTATTGTATTGGACAGAAAAATGATAAATAAGGGGTATATCAGAGTATCTTTGGTATTGTATTGATTAAACGTATCTCTTTTATTGGGTTAAACTGCATTTTGAACGTCATTTTTCACTTAAATTTGGGTTGTTTGAAAGGATTGGTGAAGGTGAATTGTACATTTTCTGACAATCTCACCCCAATACAGATCTCTTTGTGAAGGGTAGAATTGCACTGACAGTCCTTTTATGGGAGCTATTGGTGGTGACAGCAGCATGTTGACAGCAGTGAACAGTTCCTGTAGTTCTAGCATTATTTCCCTGTCAAGCGCACCTCCCCCTGTAAGACAGGCCTGTGTAAGAGGGTCAGATTTTCAGAAAATGTACAATTCGCCTTCCCCCATCTTCTCAAATAACCCAAATTTCAGACGAAAATGAGCTTCAAATGAGTTTAACATAACAGAACTGATACTTTAAATCAACTCGATGCCAAATATACTCAGATATACCCGATATTCCTGATTTTTTCAGCCTAATTTAGCAGAATTTACTAAATGTGTAGAGCTGCCAATTGTACATTTTCTGAAAATCTGACCCAAGAAGTCTTTCAGAGCTCACTTGAGGGAAACACGAATAAATCTTTCTTTATCGCGAGAACAGAAGTCGTCGTGAGATCAACAGGTCACGTGATACGAAGGTGACATGAAAGGAGGAGGAGGACGAGTGAGTGAGTGAGATTGGTTGCTTTACGCCCTTATCAACACATTTATTATGGTTATATCAAGGGCGGGAGAGCTGAGAGGGAGTGAGTGAGTGAGAATGGTTGCTTTACGCCCTTATCAACACATTTAATATGGTTATATCAAGGGCGGGAGAGCTGAGAGGGAGTGAGTGAGTGAGAATGGTTGCTTTACGCCCTTATCAACACATTTAATATGGTTATATCAAGGGCGGGAGAGCTGAGAGTGAGTGAGTGAGTGAGTGAGTGAGATTGGTTGCTTTACGTCCTTATCAACACATTTAATATGGTTATATCAAGGGCGGGAGAGCTGAGAGGGAGTGAGTGAGTGAGTGAGAATGGTTGCTTTACGCCCTTATCAACACATTTAATATGGTTATATCCAGGGCGGGAGAGCTGAGAGGGAGTGAGTGAGTGAGATTGGTTGCTTTACGCCCTTATCAACACATTTAATATGGTTATATCAAGGGCGGGAGAGCTGAGAGTGAGTGAGTGAGTGAGTGAGTGAGATTGGTTGCTTTACGTCCTTATCAACACATTTAATATGGTTATATCAAGGGCGGGAGAGCTGAGAGTGAGTGAGTGAGTGAGTGCGATTGGTTGCTTTACGCCCTTATCAACACATTTAATATGGTTATATTAAGGGCGGGAGAGCTGAGAGGGAGGCAGTTTATGATCATACCTAGGAAATAGATAGAGAAGAAAGAGAGAGACAGAGACAGAGACAATGAGACAGAAAGGTACTTTATGGCCTTACCCAGGAAATAGAGATAGAGAAGAAGGGAGAGAGAGACAGAGAAAAATAGACAGAAAGGCACTTTATGGGAGGAGGACGAGGGAAAAGTTAGTTTTTAGGATTGATTATTTCTGCCTGCCATGGAGGCACACTGGGTGATAAGTGTAGATAGAAGAGGCAATTCCAGGAAGTAGGCCAGAAATAAAAGAGTCATAAATGGGCAATTAAGGCGACCTATTACAGAATCATTCATGTAAATTGTTTAAAAAGTCTATACAAGTCAACAGCACCAATATCCAATTGCAGGTTTTCTATTTTAAGCAAGGTTTAAATGCTGAAGTTATCTTACTAATTGCTAAAACCAACGTTTTATTTACCAACTCTACTATATAAAATCATTCAAGTAAATTAGTTAAGTCGAGAATTTCATTTGACTGAATAGCACCAATATCTATTTACAGATATATAGACATATATAAAGAGGCAAAGGAGATAAAGATAGAGGGAGGAAAGAGAGAGAGAGAGGGGGAATGAAGAGAGGCAAGGAGAGGGGGACCGAGAGGGGGAGAGGAGGCAGAGACAGAGGGAGAGTAAAGAGGGAGAGAGGGATACACAGAAGGAGGGAAAGAAGGGAGAAAGGAGAGAGAGAGAGAGAGAGAGAGAGAGAGAAGGGAGAGAGAGAGAAGAGAGAAGAGAGAGAAGAGAGAAAGGAGAAGAGAGAGAAGAGAAGAGAGAAAGGAGAGAGAGAGAGGGGGGGAGAGAGAAAGAAAGTGTAGAAAGAGTGAGAAGAGAGAAGAAGTAACAGATGGGCAGTAAATGCACCCCAGGAGTAGAATCAATAGCCAATGACAGGACTGTGGGAGGCGGGTACGTTAAGGACAGGGTTCAGGCCTCCTGAGACGTGACATCAAACTGACAGAGGTCAGCCACAAGTCACCCAGATTAAGGGTTAATGTCATAACCAGCAGTAGCAGGCTTGGCAAGGTAGGCCCCAATGCTTTAGTGGGAACGGTAGGGGGAAATGGGTAAGATTATTAGAAAATGTAAAATTGGCAGCTGTACACATCTAGGAATTTCTGCTAAATTAGGCTGCAATTTGGTCAATACCAGGTAAATTCGAGTATATTCGGCATTGCATTGATTCTAGCAATCTGTTTGGTTAGGTTGAGCTCTATTTTGAACTTTATTTTCGTCTGAAATTTGGGTTATTTCAGAGAATTTGTGAAAGTGAATTGTACATTTTCTGAAAATCTGACCCAAATACGAGGGAAAGATAGGCCTAAACCATGAAGCACTTAAATAACTAAAAAAGGGAGAAAAGATGTTTGCGATTGGAAAGGCAGTCTAAAAGATTACAGATTAGAGAGGGACGCTGGGAAGCCATTCTAATCTTGCCATGCATCAGGACGCTCTGTGGAACGCATTGCCATAGCAACCGTCAAACACTGGAGGAACAATAACACACCCCTAACCACCCCTTGATGGAGAAGTCAGCAGAGGAAGATAAGGGTAATGGTATTAGGAGGGAGGGGCTGGGAGAATAAGTCCCTTTACTGCAGTCCACCCCTAGAACATATCCCTGGAAATGGGCTTAGTTGTACGGGCCCACAAGGCGGTAGGCGCAGAAGGCTGAATTCCCATTAGGCACAATGAGGTTCATGAACCTGAGACGATGAGAGCTTTCTCTTGTCTGTAGGAAGCCACTGTAGGAAGCCATGCTTTCACTCATCTATGGGAAGCCACATAGGAAGCCACATCCGCAAGGAAACAGTTTCAGATGGCTTCTCAGATGCCTGAGACATGAGGCAAATAAAGCTGCTATCAACAGCAAGGGTTCATTATTTAGACCCACTTCATATTTACCCTGAGCCTAGTGCCCCTAAGATTGATGTTGGTAGGTGGCTTCTTGCTTGCATGTAAGTGGCTTCTTGCTTGCATACAACCCAGGGTTCAGATCCTCAGAAAATGTACAATCAGCAGCTCTATACATTTAGTTAAGTCTGCTAAATTTGACTGAAACATGATAAATAGTGAGTATATCTGAGTATATTCGGTATTGAGTTAATTCAATAGATGTGTCTGGTTATGTTGAACTGTGTTTTGAGTCTCATTTTTGTAATAAATTCGGGTTATTTGGGAGGGTTTCTAAATGTGAATTGTGCATTTTCTGGAAATTTCACCCCCTGGAGGCCGTTGGGTTGATGGCCATGTGGTGTACAGTGTATCGCATAAAAGTTAAGCCTCTCATGTATTACATGTAAACAATGAAGCCTCTATAGTTTAGCGCTCCTTTCCTTTATAGGGAAGGGGGAAGGGGTGAGATGGAAGGGGAGGAAAGGCCCTAACCTTGGGTCATTTAGGTGTCATTTTATGATTTTAAGTGCCATTAAACGTCACCTATTTGATATGTGCCATTATGACCTGGCTTAGAGGGGAGAGGATTAAATCTAAGACAGGAGGAACTTCCCCCGAAATTGGATCGAGGGAGGCGAGCCCAGCTGTTTTTCCATGGAAATGTGAACTGATTAACAGGGACCAATGGAATATGCCTTCTTCCACACCTCCACATCAGAAAGAAATCCCCGCACTATAATTACCCTGCCATAAACTATAGCTCATGTATAACATGTAAACATTGAACAGTTCCCAAGCATCAACATTTGTCTTCTTTAGAGGCCCTGCAACCAGAACTGACTAAACGCTCAGCTACTGTTTCTAGTGACAGGTCGTTCAGCAGCAGGAGACTAGGAAAGGCGAGCAGTTACCGCACACCAAGATGGGGTTTGGGGGCTTTATGTCCCTTTCAACACCACCCATCCTTATATGGGTCAGATTTTCAGAAAATGTACAATCGGCAGCTGTACACATTCAGTAAATTCTGCTAAATTAGGCTGCAATTTGGTCAATACTAGGTAAATTCGAGTATATTCGGCATTGCATTGATTCTAGCAATCTGTTTGGTTAGGTTGAACTGTATTTTGAACTTTATTTTCGTAAGAAATTTGGGTTATTTGAGGATTGGTGAATCTGAAGTGTACATTTTCTGGAAATCTGACCCATATATTTGGTAATATTAGAGCAGGAGAGGTAACATCCTAATGGAATGAGATACTTAACTCTTTTTGATTATTAGGGAGGTTCAGCAAGGAGACGTAAACGTATTTGTATTTCTGATGTACAGACATACGTTAAAAGGAAGATCGAGGTTCAACAAAACATAACGAGGAAAACATAACGTAACATATCAACCAAAATGTTTCATCTCACAAATTATTTTGTTATACATAAAAATGCCACATAATTCACAAAAAAGATACGGATACGGTTACGTTATTGAGATGGGTTTGCTTGCGGAAACTCCCTATTAGCCATGGTTCTTTTACATGATATAACCACATAGGCAGCTGTACACATGCCCGGCCAGTGTGAAATGACGCTGCGGCAAGGCACTAGTGGGATTCAAGCCCATTGGGCAAGTGGCAGCCAAGATTTACTTGCCCAACATCCTTTTTCACTTGCCCAAATTTATTTGCAGAATTATAAACGAAATCACACTGATCTGTATGTATCTTGTTTCATTGTAAGTAGACATCAAAACAGGGGTTTGAAATCGGGGCCGTAGAGATTTTCACTTGTCCACTTGGGCAAGTAACATTAAATTTTACTTGCCCAGAGCCATTTTTTACTTGCCCCGGGCAAGTAAACATAGGTTTTTTCGAGCCCTGCCGGGACAAAGTCAGAATCCAATATATTATCGCTACTTCTCTCTCAAGAGATTACTGAATGTTAATAATGGGACACTGTCAGTATCTGTCATGTGGGTCACATTTTCAGAAAATGTACAATTGGCAGCTCTACACAGTCAGTGAATTCTGCTAAATTAGGCTGAAAAATGATGAATACCGAGAATATCTGAGTATATTTGGTGTCACATTGATTTATAGTATCAGTTCTGTTCTGTTAAACTGCATTTTGAAGCTCATTTTTGTCTTAAATATGGGCTATTCGGGAGGATTGGTGAAGGCGAATTGTACATTTTCTGAAAATCTGACCCATGTATGCCCTAGACTGTGAGGTAGACTGACATACACTTGAGTACATCCACCAATAGTGTGTATGTACACAAGGCACTAAATCAAGGCCAGCCACAAGTAAATGCTTGAGGGAAGCACTGGACTTTGATATAAATGACACTTTCTTCCTGGACCATACGTTTATTACACGGCCATATTAGACCCATTAAGTAGGCAGTAGGGGCCCAGCAGGAACAATAGCTGCAGCAGACTAATTACCTGCCTTGGCTTCAGACAGGCCTTATAAGGTCGGATTTTCAGAAAATGTAAAATTCACCTTCACCAATCCTCTAAAATAACCCACATTTAAGACAAACATGAGCTTCAAAATGCAGTTTAACATAACAAAACAGATACTTTAAATCAATTTGATACCAAATATATTCAGATATACCTGGTATTCATAATATTTCAGCCTAATTTAGCAGAATTTACTAATTGTGTAGAGCTGCCAATTGTACATCTTTTGAAAATTTGACCCATAAGAGTCTGTATCCACTTTGGGGAAAAGGCTGTATGCACCACGGGGAAAAGGCTGTATCCACTGCAGGGAAAAGGTTGTATCCACCGCGGGGAAAAGGCTGTATTCACCACGGGGAAAAGGCTGTATCCACCACGGGGAAAAGGCTGTATCCACCACAGGGAAAAGGCTGTATCCACTGCAGGGGACAAGGCTGTATCCACCATGGGAAAAGGCTGTATCCACTGCAAGGGACAAGGCTGTATCCACCACAGGAAAAGGCTGTATCCACTGCAGGGGAAAAGGCTGTATCCACCGCGGGGAAAAGGCTGTATGCACCATGGGGAAAAGGTTGTATCCACCATGGGGAAAGGCTGTATCCACTGTGGGGAAAAGGCTGTATCCACCGTGGGGAAAAGACTGTATCCACCGTGGGGAAAGGCTGTATCCACCATGGGAAAAAGGCTGTATCCACCATGGGGAAAAGGCTGCATCCACCGCGGGGGAAAAGGCTGCATCCACCGCGGGGGAAAGGCTGTATCCACTGAGGGAAAAAGGCTGTATCCACCGCAGGGAAAAGGCTGTATCCACCGCGGGGAAAAGGCTGTATCCACCGCGGGGAAAAGGCTGTATCCACCGTGGGGAAAAGGCTGTCTCCACCGTGGGGAAAAAGCTGTATCCACCGTGGGGAAAAGGCTGTATCCACCACGGGGAAAAGGCTGTATCCACTGCAGGGAAAAGGCTGTATCCACCATGGGGAAAAGGCTGTATCCACCATGGGGAAAAGGCTGTATCCACCATGGGGAAAGGCTGTATTTACTGCGGAGAAAAGGCTGTATGCATCGCAGGAAAAGGCTGTATCAACCGTGGGGAAAAGGCTGTATCCACCATGGGGAAAAGACTGTATCCACCACGGGAAAAAGGCTCACTGGCTGTATCCACCGCGGGGAAAAGGCTGTATCCATTGCAGGCATAAGTGGCTGAAGTTGAGAGAAAACCATTGCAATATTCAACCAGCAGGCTTAGGTTGTCGCAACACTGCCTCATACAGAGTCATAGCCATAGGAGTTTCATGCAAGTCTACTCCAGGGTAGGGAAAGCCCTGGGAAAGCCTACAGATCTCATCTTACATGATAGGCCTGGAGTCTAGACTGAAAATTTCAATCAATATATGACTTCAACCCCCTTTTCATGAAGTGCTGGATATTCGAATTGCATAAAGATAGCGCTTGTTCAGTTCACAAATCACAAAAAAAAACCGTAAGAAATAAATTGTGATTTTTGTGGCGATAAAAACAAACCAACTTCTCTCTAGTGCTTCAAAAGTATTAAATTCCACATGATGCAGTGTATTAAAAGCAGAAGACGAGTCAATGGGTTGGAATGGGAAACAGCAAGCTGAGACGCCACCAGAAATATGGAGGCATTACGGGCTCGAGGTTCATTCTGGAACCAGTCTCTAATCCAATTAAGGTCTAATACTAATTAGCAGCACTCCGCCCAAATGAGATACAATAGGGGAATTGCATGTGCCACTGCACATGTCTGTTCCATTGCATACTGGGATGGATTCTGATGAAATCTGACATACATATATTTGGCAAAATTTGTATCGAAAATTACAAGAATGTTTTCACCAATATCTTAGCTTGTATAAAAGATCTATGAAAACCAAATGCATGATGGGAAAGATGGAGACTTGGGTTGTGAGAACATGTATAACACATGGATATTGACATTAGAGCATTGATAATATTTGATGCTGAACATGACATGTTTTCTTTAGATTTTATATTGTACCATTACACCCATAATTCCATGTGAATGAAAATTCAAAATGGCGGCTATGCAAATCCCCTATTAAGGTCTAATACTAATTAGCACTCCGCCCAAATGAGATACAATTCTGTGCCACCTTGTATTGTGGGGCGCTTATCGTAACCTGTAAAGCTGTTCATACAGTCCCCAGGAACTGAATTAATCAAATCTCATTTATTTAAATTGATTTTATTTTAGGACCAGTGTAGCTATCGAGCTAGGCGATTTCCTTTTCAATTTCCCCCGGTGATAATGACAATACTGGGAGCAATTTAAATTGGGGAGCTTTTCATCAGATGAATTTTTGACAATCCTGGTCGGGTGAGGGAGTGAGTGAGATTGGTTGCTTTACACCCTTATCAACACATTTAATATCGTTATATCAAGGGTGGGAGAGCTGAGAGGGAGTGAGTGGGTGAGATTGGTTACTTTACGCCCTTATCAACACATTTAATATGGTTATATCAAGGCCGGGAGAGCTGAGAGGGAGGCAGTTTATGATCATACCCAGGAAATAGAGATAGAGAAGAAGGAAGAGAGAGACAGGAAGGCACTTTATGGTCTTACCCAGGACCACGGTACTTTGTGGCAGAAAGTATTCTTTAACAGAATTTGACAGAATGAGAGTGAAAGCTTGCAGCCCAACATGTAAGTGTAATTTCCATGGGGAGAATGTCCACTCGCCCACTCTTATCCCTTCATTCCCACTCTAAGACTTAAAGCAGCACTCTCAGACGAAACGCAGTTTTTTCCTCAATTCTTCCCCATTTGGTTGTTAGTGGGTACAAGATTTGATTGACTACAAATGGAGAGCAAAAACTGGGTGTTTCCTATCTTGATCAGGAATTCATGTTTTTTGCTCAAAACTTTCATTATTTATGTACTTTGGCTGTACACAGCGGCAATTTGGGAATTTATCCTAAAATTTGCAAATTCTGTTAAAAAGGATGAAAGAGATTTATATTGAAAACAAATGGTAAGATTAAAGTATGTATACACACCACTGAAATGAATAATGTGTAGATGACTTGGTTTTGCACTTAGAAAAGGCCCCAATACTTCAATGTTCTATCTTGGTGACTTCCAGATAGTCTGGGAATGAATAGACCCCCAAAATAGAAAATATCATTTTTTGAGGGAAATTAGCGGGTAATGCCACTTTAAGAAGCCATGTCAGTTCTGCCCTATTGACCCGGAACCGGAAGTGATAAGGGACGTGACACAGCACCACTGTCACTCCTCCAGCAAGGTCAGAATGTCTCAGCAAGGTCAAGTTTCCACAGGGAGGCAAGCAGAACCAGGCCAAAAACATTTTCGAGAGAAAAAAAAAGAATAGTCATCTACTACTGTACAGAATACTTTAAACTGATTTTAAGATAAATATTTTGATGACAAAAACGAACAAGATTCTGATCATTTTCAACACAGAATATTGATGATGATATTATAGGATTTACAGTTCGGGGGACGCTTTTGCCATGCCCGTTTATTTCCGAATCATAAAATTTAATTCATCAAACAGTATCAACAGGCTTTAAACAACTTATACTAAATATTTAGCTCTAGTGAACTTGTCCCTATATTTGTTTATTTTTATCTTTAAAGTCTACATTAACCTTCAAATACTAGAATAATTAAGGTAACGGCTGGAAGACCTGGATTTAATCCAGAAGCCAGGTTACCTATTTGTCAATCTCATACTTGTAAACTTCAGATAATACGTATTTTTCAATTCAATTCAATGCAATTAAACACAAGTAAATTAGTGATATGTATAGGTGAGCGAGTGAGATTAGTTGCTTTACGCCCTTATCAACACATTGAAGGTTATATCAAGGGCGGGAGAGCTGAGAGGGAGTGAGTGAGTGAGTGAGATTGGTTGCTTTACGCCCTTATCAACACATTGAAGGTTATATCAAGGGTGGGAGAGCTGAGAGGGAGTGAGTGAGTGAGTGAGATTGGTTGCTTTACGCCCTTATCAACACATTGAAGGTTATATCAAGGGTGGGAGAGGGAGAGAGAGAGAGGGAGTGAGGGAGTGAGTGAGTGAGATTGGTTGCTTTACGCCCTTATCAACACATTGTAGGTTATATCAAGGGCGGGAGAGCTGAGAGGGAGTGAGTGAGTGAGATTGGTTGCTTTACGCCCTTATCAACACATTGAAGGTTATATCAAGGGCGGGAGAGCTGAGAGGGAGGCAGTTTATGATCATACCCAGGAAATAGAGATAGAGAAGAAGGGAGAGGCAAGAAAGCAGACAGAAAGGCACTTTATATTACAGACTTGCGGTAACTATATAACAATATTCTGTACCACAGAGTTAACGCGAGACACTATAAAATAAATGTAAAACCTTCCCTGATGTCAAAACGACTGCAATGAAAGTCAGCCAGGCTCTAGAACGCCAGTAGAACACGAGCATCGGCTCAAGTTATAATTAAAATATGATCATCCAGGGCAGGAGAGGGGACTGGTGATATAGGACCTCTCCCAGCCAATATCACATGGCGCTGATAGAACCAACGATTTTAATATATTAAAGTTGCATTCGCAGCTTTTATGACAAGACAAATCTTCAACTAATTTACTCATATTGTGACTTATAGGACTGGATTCATCAATATTCTGTTGTTGTTATATGACTATACAAGAGCTACTCATATTATTACTTATTGGACTGGATGTATCAATATAAATCCTTTACACAAGCAATACTATTTGTGAAAGATCCTTGCATTTATCAACAACAGGATATTTGATTTCAACTGAATCCATCCCAGCATGCACTGTAATAGACATGCGCAGTCAGACATGCAAATCCCATAATGCAAAGTATTCCCCAACATGTCCTCAGATATAGGATTAAGACGAACAAAGCTCTACTATTTGAATATTCTTTGCAACAAAAACGCCATCTTTTCCCGTTCAGCATAATTAATGTATCAGAGACGGCTAGCAATTCTTGCCTAGACTGAATTATATCCGCGAAAATTCCAGAATATACGGTAGTTGTTTTTCTAAAAAACAAAAGTTAGACAGCCAGTCTGAGGTAGAAGAGCAGCAGACTGGAGCAAATTAGCTTTTTTGAATTTTCAGATGATTATAACAGAAACTCCCCAGACAACACTACACGCATGGGCAGTGACAATGATAGTTAAGGCCATACTCCACTAAGCCGATTCTCGTGCGATTTTGCGCCGATTCTCATGCGATTTTGCGCCGATTCCCATACGATTTTGCGCCGATTCCCATGCGATTTTGCACTAAATTTCTAGTTTACGATGCTCATATCTCCACCATTATAGTTTTGATCAAAATTATTGCTACAGTTACACTTTGATGTTGGATGTTTAATCAAATCGTGTGGACTGATATCCTTGAATTCATACAGAAACGCTAGTTATTGACATGTCTCTACGACTATAATTTAATGTCCAAACCCTCAGATCAGATAAGAATGATATGTCAGTGATTAGACGCCTACTTCGCTAATCAGTTTCCTGGCCTAGGACTAGGCGTCCTAATGGGAATATGATGACATGTTGCAGTCTTAATGGAATTAACTAACAGAGAGCGGGAAAATGACCACGAGTGGCTAACCAAATCTTGGGAGTCAAATGGGGTTATTTCCTTGGAAGGAACCAATATACTGAAGCGAAAAACAACAAGAGGCTTCGTAAACGGTCCAAGATAACATCGGTGGACTTTGTGGAAATCCATTCGTACAAGGGTGTTTAATTTTGAGAAGAACAACATACAGCGAACCCATAGCTATGGCTGACGTCGTGTCCCACGTCGTCGAGTCGTTGATCGACATGACTATGGAATGTGTAAGCCAACGATTGACACAGACCCCCGTTAAGGTAGGGATAGTTGAAGACTTTGATGGAGAAATGAAGGAAAATGATCTTGATGAATCAGACATTGTGGTTACATTCAAAAAAGAGGTATGTGATGGAGATAAATCAAGTAAGGAGGATTCTGAAGGTGGAGGTGACAGCGACCAAAACATTGATAGTGACATGACGTCTTCTACGTCGTCAAATGAATTATCTGCTGTCACAACCAAGGTCAATGGACATAACTCGGTAAATGGTGAAACTAGTGATAACAACTTACAAGATCATACCTCCTCACCCCCCAAACAAATTTCGTGTACCGATGCAGTGAATTCTGAAGTTGTAACAGAGGGAAATAGCATTTTCATTTGTAGTGACAGTGACAGTGATGATGACATGTCGATGCATTCTGCCGACGAAGGGTCGACCACGGAACACTCTGATTCTCCGTCAAAGCCAGTGCGAAATGATATCGCGGCTAGTGTTGTTCTAACATCTGATCAATTACCATTACCGCAAACAAATGTTACTAACACCCGGGGTCCAACAACAGAAAGTAGCACTAAAATCGATGAAAAATGTTTGGACAAAGAGAATGATTATGTAGACATGATAGTTGGGAAAGTTCTCGAACAAATGAAAATAGGTCAGGAGCTCAGATTACAAAAGGAGTTGAAATATGAAAACTCATCCATGAACAGGAAAGTAACACACTTGAATAGGAAAGTAAATAACACGAGTGCCTGGGCAGAACTTCGATATAGAAAATTAGCAGACAGGATAAAGAATGTAGAAGAAACTTTTCCAAAAATAGCTGAGAGCTCTAAATCGATCGGTTTAGAGAGGCTCATGTTTATGTCAAAGGTAGGAACGAGCGTGGAAGAGGTAAAAACAGCAGTAGGCCTCGAAGGCAGAATGAAAACAGTTGAGGAATCCTCAGAAAAATGTAGAAAAGAATCAGAACAGATAAGTGAACAAATCGAGGTTCTTCACCTTGAGCTCGAACAAATTAGAAATGGCAAAAACGAGAAAATCTCTGAATCACAAGAACGAATGATTAAGGTGGGACATCTGATTAAACAGAGTAAATCCAAATCTAAGTCCAAATCCAAAACTCTTAAAAAGAAGGAAGCAAAAAAGAGCATAAATAGAAAGCAAAACACACAAGATTTAAAAACTCTTGAGGATGACATAAATGAGTCGATCTGCGAAATTAATCAAACCTTGAAAGAAGGGCAGGAAGAATTGAAGTCGCTCCAGAAAGGTCTAAAAGACATGGATGGAAAATTGAACAAAATTAATGGGGAATTAGGGGACGTTCGAAGTCTAGGCCTCCCAACTCTGCAAAAGGAGACTAGCGTAGACGGGTCCACCCATTTAATTCTTGAAGAAGTTCCAGAGGGATGGGATAAATATCCAATCCATACCAATATCTTAACTGACCAGAAGAAGGAAAAGACTAAATATTTCATAGGCGACCTATTCACGTCCATACTGGACATCAAGTTAGATGAGATAGTAGATGCTTACAGAGTAGGAATCCCTAAGGAGGGGAAAACTAGATCGATCTACATTGAAATGGCAAGCCCCAAGGCGAAAAGAACTGTACTAAACAATGCAAAAGAGTTTAGAAGAAGGACAAGGATTGGGTTATGGTTTAATAAAATCACGATTGACCAACACGAGAAAGACTACAAAATGCTGGTTGATTGCCACAAGCTCTTACGTCTAAAAAAGGTCCCAGCTGATCTTATCTTGGGTCATGTAAAGATAGGTGACAAGGTATATTCGCAGGACGACATGCATCTTTTACCTAAGGGATGTAGGCCAGTAGACGTTGTTACCTTCCCGATAGAGGGTGGAGGGGTGGGATTTCATGGAACCCACAGTCCATTTTCTAATTTTTATAGAATTGACATCGATTATGAATCAAAAGTTGTTTCACTCGGCCGAACATGCATACCAATGGCGGAAAGCGCGCTTCATTGAAAACCCTGACATGGCGCGTAGGATACGCAGCACGCGTAGTCCCGCGCACGCCAAATCGCTAGGCACTAAGATGGACGCGGCAATGTCTCCGCAGCAAATGGAGGAATGGGGCCGAGTCGAGGAAAACATACTGAAAGAAATCGCCACTCTAAAATTCTCTAAAAATAAAGAAATGAAGGAATTGTTGCTGGCACCTGAAAATGTCAAATTCTATGAAATCACCAACTCCAAAAAGTGGGGAGTGGGCCGTTGGGTGCGGGGCGTCCAAATAGCCAATGGCGGCCGGGTTCCGTTGAAGCTCCGATCATTCGTTGGAGAAAACAGATTTGGAACTATCTTGAATGAAATAAGAGCCGAATTGCAAGGAGATAATTAAGACAGAGTAGAATTATACCCGACGAGCGAAGCGAGTACTGGTAGTCGGACAAAATGGACTTAAACAGGAAAGAACTACTCATAATTTGTGACTCGAGGGGAGCGGGCCTCAAGCCTATTCTGCGTAACATCGCACCAGGAATAGACACGGAGGTATATTTCCAGCCTGGCGCAGGCACCACAGCAATGGTAAGAGGAGCTAAGAACTGTTTGATGTTGTGTAGACCAAAATGTATTATGGTAATGGCCGGAATTTGTAACATTACAGAAAAAGATCGTGAATCCAAGGAGGTACGGCTTAGAGTCAGAAGTGAGACTGAGGTCGACACGGCTGCAACCGATGATATGATTTCAGCGATAAATATTATCACGCAGACACTACCTTCGTCCCTTTCTCCCCAGCCGAAGATAATATTTGCCACAACGTTTGGCATAGACCTAGTCAAATACAATAATCATTCGGCAGTACACAACTGGAGGTTAAAGAAGATCCTAACACCGCATAAGATAATGGCAATAGAAGAAGATCAAGAACTTCTTAATCGACAAATACTTGCATATAATAATAGTGTTAAACGATTTAATCTGAGTCACCATTTACCGACACCATACTTGTGCTCGCTTATTCATCCTCACCGGGCCTCAAGAAAACACAAAACTACCAAAAGAATGAAATTCCAGAATCACTACGGCCTCTTGGCTGATGACGGATGTCACCTCACCCAGGAGTTGAAAATAAAAGTAGCTGAGAGGTTAGTGGCAGCGTATGGAAAGATATAGTGGTGCTGTGAAGGTCCTGTATTTACTGGTGGGGTCAGAGTAGTAACAGGTGCTCGCTCGAACCCGACCTCGAAATGGTCTCACCAGGTATAAGACAGACTTCTTGGCACCCCCCCTTCCACGACGATGTCCAAGAAATCAAGGCAAAATAGAGTTGAGAGTCTACAAAATATAGACTGAAAAGGGAAACAGCCTGAGGGCCACACAGACTAAATCCGGTGCATCACAAGTCTTCCAGAGGTTCCATGAAATGATGAAGGGACACTAAATACTTGAGGTAGTGTTACAATATATACTTGACTTTAAAGAAAATAAGAAAAATATGAGTTGAATCGGACAATACGGCTATTACCCCACACTGAAATAGAGAATAGTAAATAATGACGATATGGAAAGCTAAACATTCAGAGCTAAAAGTAAGAAAATTGTTGAAGCATACAGAATTGACTATTTTGAGGTCGTTTAGACTTAATGTAAGAGATCATGGTTGATATTGGTATTTATATTGATATGTGGACAGAGGAAATATCCCTATGTGATCATGGTCGATATTAGTGCTCGCTCGAACCTAAAATCGATTGATGGTCTCACATGGACCAACTTCCCCCTCTTGCATAATTATCAGATTATGAAATATCAAATTAAAGAGAATATGTATGACTCTAGTACGTACGAACAAATGTTTAGTGAATAATTTGAATGTATATCTCTCAAAAGAGAATGTAAAATAGAAGTTCCCTTCAAGGATCTACCCCAAAAGTGGTAGCCCAGTAGTGATAATACTGGAAATGTTCGTGTTAAGAATTAATTGTTTGAAACTGTTTGTGAGCAGGGTGATCCCAAGTTGTTTAGGGACGAAACCCATGTACTGTTATTGTGTAATGTTTCATATGTGTGAGGGATCCTCCTCTTTGAATGAAGAATATGTGACCTTTAAGGACAATGGATAAGAAAAGTGTAAGCATAAATACGGAGGCTTTCAAAAAATTGAAGGGCCTTAAATTAGCGTCCTGGAATATTCGGAGCATCTTACCGAAGTTTGAGCAAGTCAGCCAATTTATTCTAGAGGCTGCGCCTCATGTTCTAGCGTTTCAGGAATCTTGGTTATCAAAAAATGTTAGGAATGATAAATTATCCATTCAAGATTACAATATTATTAGGAAAGACAGGAAAAGTAAAAGAAGAGGAGGAGGACTCATTTCATATGTACACAAATCTTTGGACATAGATGAATCGTTCAAAGAATACGAGGTGTCGAATGAACACATCGAAATACAGATTTTTGGTCTGTCGAAAAAGTGTGTTAAGGATAAGGTATGCTTAAATGTTTATAGGCCACCTCAGGGGGGGTTGGCTCAGGCTATTGAGCACATTGATGAGACTCTATGTAAACTTGATACCACAAAGGAAATATTCATAATGGGGGACATAAATTATGATGATAAAATTATAGAAGAAGGCACGACAGCAAATGCAGATAGATTTAGAGCCTTATTAGGTAAACATAATCTTCAGCAATTAATCAAGACCCACACCCGGGTCAGTCAGACGTCAATCTCTACAATTGATCATATCTACACAAATGGGAAGTGGGTCAGTGTAAATGGCACGATAGAAATTAACTTGAGTGACCATCTGCCAATATTTGTACAAATTAAGAAAGAGAGAACAAATTATAAAGTTGAATCTTTTGAAGCTAGAAATACTAAAAATTTAGATATTAGAATATTAAAAGATATTTTGACTGATTTAGATTGGAGTGGGCTTTATGAGACCACGAACGTAAATACAGCATGGGATATGATCATTTCAAGGATAGAAAAATATGTCGATAGGATGTGCCCCGTAAAAAAGTTTAATAGAGTTAGAGTCACCCCTGAGTGGTATGATGTAAATATCATTGAGGCAACCAAAGCTAGAGACAAGGCATTTAAGATTGCAAAATTAACAAACACAAAAGAGGATTGGGCAAAGGCGCGATCACTGAGAGGCAAGGTAACTACGAGTATAAGGAAGGCTAAGGATATATATCTTCGCGATCAGATAAGAGAAAAGAAAGGAGAACCGCATAAGTTCTGGAACCTGTTGAAACCTTTAATTACAGATAAAACAAAGAATAATAGTGCAGATGAAGTTACTATAACCTCAAAAAATGGAGAGAGCGCCAAGGGTAAAGAGGCAGCAGGGGTATTAAATGAATTTTTTGTGGAAATAGGGCCGGAGCTTGCTCAAAAGATTAAGAGCAACCATAGCATTGAATTAGAAAGGGAAAGAATTCATCGTGGAACTGAACCAGGTATACAGTTTCAATTTAAAAGGATTAGCGAACTTGATGTAGAACTGGCTTTAAATAAAATTGGTAATTACAAGGCCTCGGGGATCAAACTAATGCCCACAAAGATCCTTAAACAATGTTTATTAGCACTTAAGAAGCAACTTGCTTATTTATTTAATATGACAGTAGATTATGCCGAGATACCTTTAGATTTTAAGCAGGCAAATGTAACGCCTTTGTACAAAGATGGGGAAAAATGTATGCCTGGCAACTACAGGCCTATTTCGTGCATCAAATTACCGGCTAAATTACTTGAAATATGTATACAAAAACAACTGGCCCAATATTTAGAGGGGCATGAACTTCTTTGTGATCAGCAATACGGCTTCAGGGGGGGTAGATCGATTAATAACGCTTTAGATAGACTGCTAAGAAAAGTATATGAAAATTTAAATGAAAAGAGAGCAATGGATTTAATATTTTTAGACTTTAAAAAAGCTTTCGACACGGTGGATCACGAAATTTTATTATCAAAATTGAGGAGCTTTGGAGTAAGAGATAAGGAATTATTATGGTTTAGAGATTATTTAAGCGGGAGGACGCAAAGGGTAGTTTTAAATGGAGAACTCTCCTCCCTGAAGCCAGTGACATGCGGGGTTCCGCAAGGAACAAGTTTAGGGCCGCTTATGTTCATAGTGTATATAAACGATTTACAAGAGGTTGTGAAGCAATGTAACGTGCAGCTTTTTGCTGACGATACTGTTTTGTTCATGGAGAGAGAATTAGGAGAACCGGTAAATTTGAAACTGCAAGATGATCTAGACAAAATTGTTCGGTGGTGTTCGGTAAATAAAATCTCGCTAAATATTAATAAGTGCAAAACGTTAACCATTCGATCAAAAAATGACCCAAACAATGTTGTGAATTACAGAATTTCGGAGCAGACGCTGGAAAATGTTCCGGAATATAAATATTTGGGAATAGAGCTGGATAATCGGCTGAATTATAATGTTTTCCTTAGAAAGAAATTGTTTAGTGTTAGGGCAAAGATTTAGTCTATGTCCAAGCTTTATAATATATGTGACAGAAGCACACTTTTATTGTTGTTTAAAACAATGATACTCCCAGTGATTGATTACGGGGATTTGTTCTATGGGTCAGCGGCTCAGACCACTTTAAAAAAGATACAAACAACTCAAAATTCAGCCCTTAAAATAATATTAAAATTACCAAAATTGACAAGTACAAAGGAAGTACACCAAGAATTGAATATTCCGACTTTGGAAACTAGAAGAAATAGCCATCTCCTAGATATCGCATTCTTGCGTACGAGAGATGAATTAAATGTAGATAACAGGAAAATAAATTTGAGAGGATTGGCAAAGGGAAAGAAATTGGTTGTGCCGCGACCAAAGAACGAAATTTTTAAGAAATCATATGTCTATAGAATGACAGAATTATGGAATAACTTATCCAATGATGTCCAAATGACAAAGACAAGAATGCAATTTAGACATTACCTTCGGTCGACATATCTGGATGATTTTGATATTTTTCTAGCAGATGAGCGAGAATGATTAGCTATAACTTGAGATACAAAAGGACTATATTTAATAAGAATTGGTTACGATGTCTTTTATGATATAGCACGAAACTTTTCGAGATTGTTAAGTCTATATAGACGGGGAAAGTGTGAACTTTTTGACTATTAATATGTAATGATGTTTGACTTTGTGAATTAAGAGAAATCGGGATTGTGGAGAATAACCCGCAAATAAGGCAAACAAGTCCTTAGATTTTGAAGACCGATATAACGGTAACTATACCAACGTAACAATTTAGTATGCCATACATATTATGATCGTTGCATGTACTCTTATTATTATGTCTTAGAAATTAAGTATTTGGGTTTAGGGATTGGCTCTATATAGTGATATTACTTAACTAGAGACAGTAGAAAAAATGAACAATACTATCAATGATAGTAAGAACAATGACAATCATGGAAAGGACAATGAAGGACACGGTTTATTGCTTCTAAAGAAGGCTATGAAACATAACTATTAACGAGCCGGGGTAGGGGGTTTTTGGGTTTTTATAATAATTGTTGATATGTATGTATTTTGGCAATGGTCCAGACATAATAATGTTCACATCGCTATGTTGTTCTTATAAATGAAGTAAAATTGTAATAGAGCTATTTAGGAAGAACCTGGTAGACCTGCTAAGGCAGAGGTCACCTTCCTATTTTCTGGATGATGTAATTGATTTAATGAATGGACCAGAATAAAAATACAATATATATATATATATAATTGCACTTTGCAGTTTGAGGCGAGAGGCTTTCCCTCCATTTGAAGGTACCCTCTCATCTTTGGGCCCAAGAGTGTGAATAACATGTTTCTCAGTCTCAATCTCAAGCACCCCACAGCACTACAAATACCCTGTATCGGAGAATAAGCCCCTGACCACTCATCCCCCAGCGTTATGTCCATCCCAGGCTGAAGGCTGGTCAACTCCAGTCCAAGTTGACCATAACTTGACCAGGATGTACATGGGTCAGAATTTCAGAAAATGTACAATTGGCAGCTGTACACATTTAGTAAATTCTGTTAAATGAGGCTGCAATTTGGTCAATACTAGGTAAATGTCAGTATATTTAGCATTGCATTGATTCTAGCAATCTGTATGGTTAGGTTGAACTGTATTTTGAACTTTATTTTCGTCTAAAATGTGGGGTATTTGAGAGGATTGGTGAAGGTGAATTGTACATTTTCTGGAAATCTGACCCACAACAGTAAGCTGTTGCTCACTGGCTGGTGTATGGGGGAGGGCAGGTGGTGTGGGACCGCCTCGTGGGACTTTAATGTGTTTAGATGGCAAAGGAGGAGAGCGGATTGAACACTAAACCATGCGGGCGGACGGGCAGGTCTGGGCCGCCGCACATCCCTAGTGGCTAGTCACTGGGTCAGATTGTCCGAAAATGCACAATCTACAGCTCTACACTTCCCTCAAATTCTGCTAATTTAGAGTGAAGAATTATAAATACTGAGTATATTCTGTATAGTATTCATTCAATAAATATGTCTGGTTATGTTGAACTGTATTTTGAACCTAATTTCAATCTTAAATTTGGTTTATTTGAGCGGATTGAACATTAAACCATGCTGGCGGACGGGCAGGTCTGGGCCGCCGCACACCCACCCCTAGTGGCTAGTCACTGGGTCAGATTGTCAGAAACTGCACAATCTACCATTCAACACATCTCTCAAATTCTGCTAAATTTAGAGTGAGTGAGTGAGATTGGTTGCTTTACACCCTTATCAACGCATTTAATATGGTTATATCAAGGGTGGGAGAGCTGAGAGGGAAGCACTTTATGATCATACCCAGGAAATATAGATAGAGAAGGGAGAGACAGAGAAAAAGAGACAGAGAGGCAATTTATGTTCATACCCAGGACCATGCTAAATTAGAGAGACAAATGATAAATACTGAGTATATCTGAGTGTATTCTGTATTGTATTCATTCAATAAATCTGTCTGGTTATGTTGAACTGTATTTTGAACGTAATTTCAATCTTAGATGTGGTTTATTTGAGTGGGATTGGGGAGAATGAATTGTACATTTTCAGAATATGTGACCCACTGAGGCAGTATTCAAGGCGGTGCGTCTGAAAGCCTGGGGGCAATAAGTGGCGCCACCTAGCGTCCTCTCTAGATTGGAATGCTTCATATGAGAGCTTAAGTTTGAACCTGTGGGTCAGGTTGCCTAGAAATGTACAATCAGCAACTCTCTACATAATTAGTAAATTCTATTAAATTAGGCTGAAAAGAGCCAACATTTTGGAGGATTTTGTTTTTGCTAAAGGGCTGGTGAAACGTCCTTATTTGTATTTGGAGGACCCGCCCGAATCTTTTCATATGATAATGATGGCTTCACTTATTATCGCTCACCGGCGGCAGTTTTCAATCGGTGATAACACTTCAAATTGTTGTATAAACATATAACAGCAGCAGAATATTGATGAATCCAGTCCTATAAGTCATAACATGAGTGAATTTGCTAAGATTTGTTTTGTCGTAATAGCTAAGAATGCAGCTTTAAATTTGGGATATTTGAGAGAATTTGTGAAGGTAAATTGTCTAACATCCTGACCCCTCTACTCAGAGGAATTCGGATTTAGCAATGAAAAATAATAGTCCAAGGCAAGGCAAAGAAGGTGGGCGGACAGCCTTCCTAGTGAGAGGAGCACTGCGTCATAGTTAGACGTTTTACCCAAGCCGCTTAGTAAATCACACAGATGCCTTCAATATAGGGGTCAGATTTTCAGAAAATGTACAATTTGCAGCTGTACACATTCAGTAAATTCTGCTAAATTTTTTTTTTTTTCGCAAATTTGTTTATTCAGGAAATTATTACAAAACTATAGCACGCTCACCCGTAGGTGAATTTTCGTTGTGCCCTGATAAATTTTAGATTATTATAAACATATATAGAGAGAGGGCATGAGTTATTATACAACAATACATATAAAGCATACATTCGATTCATACAAAGTCACGAGAATAATGATCAGTTAATGAGATGGATGAAATATGAGTGAAGGGTGGAAAGAGTTCCTGTCTATTTGATAACATTACATTTTAAATAGAGGTGTGAGAGTTATGGTGATCTCTGAACATATCTACAATATGAGCTTGTTACATATACAATTACATACAACATAAGTAAATTATGAACGGACGGCCGGACATGGAGGGTTAACACAGTTTCGAGTTTTAACCACATCTATCAAGTCAGAAACAATGTACAAACAGCAAACAAAGTTGGCCCAGGTGGGCGCATTGTGTGAGGGTATAATCCAGGGTACAATACAATGTTCTATATACAGTACTCGCACATGGGGCGGGTCGGGTCAATATCATACTAGTAGCAATCAACAGGTGTTCAGAGTATAGACGGGGTGTTTAGTGATCCTCAGGGACAGGATTTGGTGCCTGAGTAGCCAAAAGGTGGCGTTTCAGTGATAGTTTAAAGAAAGACGGATCGCCAATGATTCTCAGGTGCGCTGGAAGTTTATTCCAGGCAGTTACCACCGCATTATATGTACATTTCGAGTCCTTGCTAGAACGTGGTAAGAAGCTCTGCAGTATTGGTGCTTCAGCCTGGCGTGTGTGCCTGGCTGGTACATTTCCCTTGTTTTTGATATATACCTCAGTGTGAGCAATTTTTGAGAGATTAAAGGTAATGCGGTTGTCAATACTCATGCACTTACATGTTTCAAGTAATACTGCGTTCGGGGTATAATAGTCGCAACATAAGGCTATTCGCAGGATTCTATTTTGAATTTTCTGTAATTTGGAAAGGCAAGTTTGACTCAAAGGAGTAAGGCAAAACAAACAATAATCGAATATGGATAGGAGCTTAGATTTAGCAATCATAATGGCGGCTTCCTTGGTCATGTTTGGCCTTTGTTTTCTAAAAATAAATATTTTACTATTTAGTTGTTTTACTAAATTATTGTACTGGGGCTTCATAGAGAGGGTCTGATCAATAGTAACGCCCAGGTAGTCATATGTGTCAACTACACCAATCTTTTCCTCATTTAATACCACCATTGATTTTAGTTCTTTTACAATATTAACAGGACCAAATAACATCACCTTCGTTTTCTTAACATTGACTAGTAACTTATTGGAGCAGCACCATTCATAAAATAAGGACAAATCGTGGTTGAGATTGGTAACACAAGATTCCGCGTTTGGACCAGAGATATATAAAATAGTGTCGTCGGCATATTGAATTACATTGCATGACATATTGAGGTGTTTTAGGTCGTTAACATATATTAAAAACATAATCGGCCCAAGGATGGACCCCTGGGGAACACCGTAATTTATTAACATTTCTTTGGACAGGTAATCATTCATTTTAACCTTTTGTCTTCTACCAGTGAGATACGATTTGAACCACTTGACAATATTATCCGGTAAACCTATATCATACAATTTAACTAACATAATTTCATGAATAACCGAGTCAAAAGCTTTGCTAAAGTCTATATAAATGGCCGCGGAAAAATGCTTGGAATGTGCAGCAATATTTAGGTCCGATAAATATGTATACAATGCTTCGGTAGTTGAATGACCTGGTTGGAAACCTAGTTGTTTTGTACTTAAAATATTGTTAATAGAGAGGTGATTCATTAATTTATCTACTATTAGTCTTTCAAGTAACTTACCACCAACATGAGTTAGAGATATTGGGCGAACATCACTAGGAGTTTTAGGTATGTTAATTTTGGGGATGGGCCTAACCAAAGCTGATTTCCATTCATCCGGGAAGGTTCCGGATTTTATTGACAGTTTGTACAAGTACAACATATGCGTGCGTAGAATACAGAATACATCTTTGTATAGGCGACTATTAATTTTTATACAACCAGAATTCTTATTAACATCCATATCTTTAATTGCTTCCATTAAATCGTCTTCTGATATTACAATGTCTGACCATTCGTGTAGTACATTTTCTTGCGTTCTATTTCTAAGTCTAGTATCACCCAATTGGGCATTTATTTTGCTACCAACGGAGCAGAAATGCTCATTTAGACCATTGGCAAGATCAAGCTTTTCTACTCTCAGATCGTCAATTTCCAAACTATTGATATCACCGGACGATGTACCTTCTAGATCTTTTATGACAGACCAGAATTTTTTTGAGTCTTTTTTATGTTTAAATAACATTTGTTTATAATAATCAGACTTTGCGGCACCAACCGCCCTGTTACATGCGTTTCTGGCAATTTTCGCAACTTTAAGATCATCGGGGTTCTTTGTACGATTGGCCTTCTTATACAGTTTATCACGATTTTTCCCCAGTTTTACCAAGTCAGCTGTATAGTAGGGGGGGTTTATTCTCTTTGGTTTAAAGGTCTTATATGGGGCTAATTTATCAGCACAGTCAATAACTCTTTTATATATGATCGACCAACAAGCATTTGGATCTGTAGATGAGAAGTAAGCATCCCAATTGAAACCAATCAGGAGGTCTCTAAGCTTTACATAATTATACTTACTAAAATCTCTACCTTTAATTTCAGTTTTCTTGTTACAGATAGGAATTTTCTTTAATACCAAGTATGTTGGTTGATGGTCAGATAAGGAATAGTTAATGGTACCTGTAAAGTAGTCTGTTTTACAACTAACAATGAATAAGTCTATAATGGAATTACGCTGTAGACCAAATCTAGTTATGTCTTTAGTCGTGATACATAGGTTCTTATCGTCACAATAATTCTTTAATGCCTTTGATTTGGTATCGTTCACATTTATATCAATATTGATGTCACCGCATATAATTAAATTCATCTGCTGGGGGCCTATATGTCTTTTAACATGGTCTAAATCATCTAGGAATTTACTAATATTACCATTCGGGGGTCGGTAGCAGACAATAACGAAATAACGAGGTGTATGTTCCCTCTGTATAGAGAAAGACAATATCTCACTATCTTCATTGGACATAGTTAGGTTAACGTCTTGTACTATCGAGTAGTCTTGCCTAATGTAACAACATATGCCTCCACCTCTACCTCCACTGGCACGATCTAGTCTTACACAATTATAACCTGTAGAGGATATCATATTATCAGTAATTTCATTTTTCAGCCATGATTCGGTAAAGGCTACAACATCTAGTCTGAGAGATAATATATCATTTCTGATTAAGTCTATCTTCGGTAACAGTGATCTTACATTATACTGGATCAATTTAATACCTTTACTGTCATGAAGATCTACCCAGGATTTAATTCTATTATGTTGCGTCATAGTTTAGTAAATTATTCAACAGGTACTTGAACAGATATAGGGTAAACAGACAGTCAATTGTCAATCTTCTGTTAATATAAGATATGCTCACCCAGCACCATGGAGGAGCAAGCCTTTCCAGGTCGCCCAACGACAGCTGTTCCAGCTTGCTCTCCATGATGACTGGGGTCTGCATCAAGGCGTCATAGTATAGTAAATTAGTCAACGTGTACTTGTACAGATATAAGGTAGACAGGCAGTCGATTGTCAATCCTCTGTTAATATAAGATATGCTCACCCAGCACCATGGAGGAGCAAGCCTTTCCAGGTCGCCCAACGACAGCTGTTCCAGCTTACTCTCCATGATGACTGGGGTCTGCATCAAAGCGCTCGATTTGGTAGGCCCAGTCTTTCAATAACATAACTCCAAGGTGTAGACCGTCAGGAAGTCGGCCATAGAAATGGCGAGTCTTTTTTTTGTGGGTGATGTGTACCTTATTAATCAAATAAAGATGCCTTATGCTCCTAGAGGTATTAAGAAGCGCTAGTCGTTGGTTGATTTCCATAATCGCACTGTCTATTAGGTCTTGTGTAGCAGAACGGCCAGGTAGACGGTTCGTAGCATTCAGGCTAATTCCAACTAGTCCTCCAAGGGTAACATTAGTTGAAGCGGTAATGGGAGAGAGAATATCAAGGACTTCTTGGTAACGATCCATCATCATGTTTATAAGATCCGGCTTGGTATTTCTGGCTAGCGAGATCACTTTGGTACGTCTGTCTTTAAGACAGAAGTCGCAAATTCCACCGATCAGAATTAAATTGGTGGGCCGGTGAACGTAGCATAGCGACAGAGCTTGGTATGCAAGGGTATTTAAGCGTGCACCACTATAGACGAAACATCTGATCTGAACATTTGGCGAGAAATAATTCTCCAGGCCCCTGCCCCTTGAGTCCGTCAATACAATTGTTCTCGTATGATTATCCATCGACATTGAACTATCAACAGGTACCAAGAACACTGAAGAACTGGGCCGATTGTTCCCTCTCAGCTGCAGAAGTGAATGCTTCTGAGTTATATAGATCCTTCGTGCGAGTAAAATCTTCAGTAATCTTTTTTACCACATCGGAGGGCGGGCAGGCTGAGGTAGAAGGCGTACCTATTGAAGGGGCAGAGGGATCGTGTCTGAACGGACTATTAGTGCGCTTATTCTCACTTGCAATAGCGTCACCACTACGTCCCCTCTTTCTGGTAGCCGAGTCAGATCGTGGGCGATCTATTGTAATGTTCAACGACTCAGCTGATCGTCTCCGGCTGTCCCTGGATGTACGTCTTGGCGGTGCGACGGGTGGGGGGTCAGTTTTGTCGGCTTGATCATGTGCAGAAGCAATTGCTACCGTATTGGGGGGCAATTGTTGTGGTTGCTGATTTCCGCCTACAGTAGCACCTCCCACTGCACCAGGTGGTTTTACTTGATTGACAGGCTTGGCATCGAACTTGGGCCGCAACCTGGGGGAATAGCTGGTAGACGGGCTAATAGATTTTCCAGCTGGATTGGTAATCTCAATATCGTCGATTTTGCCTGGGATATTAGCCAGTGCGTGTTTGCGGTACACCTGAAGTATTTTCCCTATAACGTTACCACCCGTATGCTCAGCTGTCTCGATGCGAGGGGATCTTAATGAGGTTCCACAAGCCCAAAAAGGGCAGTTTGTGGCCTCGTACAGGTCTTTTCCATCAGTATTGAGCAGTTTCTGTTTTAGGTCTTGATTTTGCTCGAACTTAGCTTCAATCAATACACGCATCACAGCAACTTTCGAGTTGTCCCACTCCTCGGTTGACTTAGTAAGATGTGATAACTCTTTAGCAGCCTTTGCGTTACTACAATTTAAGATATCTTTAGCGATATCAGAACGCTTAAGTGCATTGGCGCGGGCGAACTGATATGCCTGTTCAACTGATGTAAAGTGCATATCATTGATGTCTAGGGAGCAGGGGTAAAAGTTACTGAGGTAACTGTGCGCGGACTGGAAATAAATCGCGCCTTCTATTTCCCTGGTTTTGGCATCAGATAGACAATATCCTTCTGGGAGGGTTTCTAACTCATTATATCGATAGTTCAGGCCGGAGATTTTGATACTATCTTTGATAATGGGTCCAACTTCTTTGCACCCCCTAGACATGGCGTTTTTACGGACAGCTGCTAGCATTTCTTTCCTATCAAGCACTGTCTGGGGCAGATCATTATTAATGTAGACATTCTTGAATCCGACTGTGTCTTTTAATTGAGATCTCTTCTTGTAGACCGTGTTCCGGGCAATCTCATTACAGAATTGGACCAACAGTTTCTTGATTCCCTTCTGGTATTTATTTATTCGTTTGACCATGAGAAAATCATCTTTGGAGGCTCTTTTGTCCAGGGCATAACATACGTTGAGTGCTAGTTGCATGCAATCCTCGTTCTTCCTTTCAGGGATACCAGAGAATATTAAATTCATACGGCGGCGGTCAATCTCAGTTTCCAAAAGGAGGCTTTCAATTTCCTCGTATTGTTTGGATAAACGATTGTTTTCCCTTTCAAGGTAGCAAATAACTCTATGCGATTCTTGTCCGTGACGCACTAGCTCATCCATTTTACGCTTCAGCGTGACAATGTCCCCCTGGGAGTACTCAAGCGATACTTGCAAATCCTTGACGGTAATTGTCTCTGCCTTGATCTCGTATTTGCGCTCCCCATGCCAAACCATTTGACTGATTTCGTCGACGTCTGTTTTGTTAGAAAGTGTAATCCTATTGTGCCTTTCAGCATTTGGCATTGGATTAGCAAACAGTTCCTCGGCTTTGGCGTTAGAAATATAGCCTTCCTCGTCGTCCATGTTTCCAAGTTGGACTAGTTTGCACAAGTAAATGTTCAATAAATATGATAAAACAGCAATAAAGTTCAGAAATCACCCTCTCACAGGTTGCTCCAAGATGAGATTTGATATGAGGCGAAGTTTGGGATGAAAAATCGGTGAAATACAGGTGATATCACTGAAAAGGTAGGAGCGGCGTGAACATGCGTCTACACACCTCCGTGCTCTCTCTCCGATCACAAAAATAAGGCTGCAATTTGGTCAATACTAGGTAAATTCGAGTATATTCGGCATTGCATTGATTCTAGCAATCTGTTTGGTTAGGTTGAACTTTATTTTGAACTTAATTCTCGTCTGAAATTTGGGTTAGTTGAGAAGATTGGCGAAAATACCGTATGTACCATTTTCTGAAAATCTGACCCATAACTGACCTTTAAAATCCACTCACTCATAAACTTTGTGTAAGTAATCCTTCCCCCGACCTTTAACAGGAAGATTGCAGATAACCGAGCTAAATGGACGCAGCCTGCGTTTCTTTATAGACTGCATTATATATATATATATATATATGAGTCAGATTTTCAGAAAAGGCACAATTGGCAGCTGTACACATTTAGTAACTTCTGCTAAATAAGGCTGCAATTTGGTCAGTACTAGGTAAATTTGAGTATATTTGGCATTGCATTGATTCCAGCAATCTGTTTGGTTAGGTTGAACTGTATTTTGAACTTTATTTTCGTCTGAAATATGGCTCATTTGAGAGGATTGGTGAAGGTGAATTGTACAATTTTTGGTAACTTCATCCATATAAGCAGCCCCATCTAATGGTCAGCTCCGTCTAGCGGTCAACGCCATCTAGTGGTCAGTTCATAGGTGCTGACCCTCGCATATAGTATTCATAGTCTGCCACCAGGGGAGGAAGTGATATGTATTTTTGAGGAGGATGTATTTATTTATTTAAAAGGTCAGATCGTCATATAATGGACAATCAACAGCTCTACATATTTAATTCTGCCAGATTTGGTGGAAAATGATAAATGTGATCGTTTTAGGAAAATGAGTCATAAGTCGCAAAATATGGATTTTGAGATATCACCATATGTGAAAAGATGAGATCAAACCAATTCCAATGATAGTATACACTAGGACACCTAATGGGGATTTCTATATTTTAAGTTTGATATTTTTATTTTGTAAAAAAAAGTTTGCAATGTGGGAAATGATAAATACAAGGTTAGGTATATATCTGAGTATGTGTATGTATGTATTAATATTTATTTCCAGAATTGCGATACATTTAATGCTGGGAAAATGGACATTTAAAAACAATTACAATGAATTCTTTACCTTCAGCGAATGAAATCTTATTAGTGAAAGACAATCAATAGCTCTAAATAGATAATTCCGCCAGATTAGGTGGAAAAATGATGAATACCTGGTATATTTGTGAGTATACATATACATGTATGTAACAATAGTTATTACCAGAATTACGATACATTTAATGCTGGGAAAGGGACATTTAAAAACAATTACAATGAATTGTGACCTTCTGCGAATGAACGCAGCTCTTCCGGTTACGGATGAATTGACATTTTCAATATATAATTATCTCTTGCCATTGTTCTATTACTAATACATTCATCATTTGGATAACAATGGTATCATGTTGACTCTGTTCTGCTATATTGAACTTTATTTTGATCTTTATTTATGTCTTAAAGATACTTGTATTCCCTTTTCTCATCTTACTTATATTGTCATATTCCCTGCTCAGTCCAGTACAAGTAAGGCTTTCAAAATTAAAGGTAACTGCCGGAAGAAATGGAACACTTCTTTCATATAGACATGTAGACCCTTTTGTCCTATTCATTTATTGTAATATCGAGCAGATTGGCAAATAAAAGATTTTCTTATCTTATCTTGAATGTGGATTATTTGAGTGAGTGAGTGAGTGAGATTGGTTGCTTTACGCCCCTATCAACACATTTAAGATGGTTATATCAAGGGCGGGAGAGCTGAGAGGGAGGCAGTTTATGATCATACCCAGGAAATAGAGATAGAGGAGAAGGGAGACAGAGACAGAGAAAAGAGACAGAAAGGCACTTTATGGTCTTACCCAGGGAGAGCTGAGAGGGAGGCAGTTTATGATCTTACCCAGGAAATAGAGATAGAGGAGAAGGGAGAGAGAGACAGAGAAAAGAGACAGAAAGGCACTTTAAGGTCTTACCCAAGACCAGGCACTTTAAGGTCTTACCCAGGACCATGTGGATTATTTGAGAGGAATGGTGAAGGTGAATTGTACAGTTTCTGACAATCTGACCCAGTATAAATGAAATGGAGTTTGTTCTGTCATAACACTTCACAAAGGCATTCATCAAGTTCCAATTTTGCAAGTAGCAATTTCAGAAGCTGTAGGAAAAAGAACCACTCAAGGCCATATTTCTGTGTATAACCTTGACAACCATGACATCAAGGCCATATTTCTGTGTACTTTAGAGACGTCGTACATAAATGCTGGATATCAATTACACCTTTTGTAAAGGCAAGACAGGCGTTATTAACTCTCCTTTCAGTCAATAGTGACTGTATACATATGGTATATCTCAATAATGCAGAGATCCTGTATCCTATACTCTGTGTGGGACAGATTTTCAGAAAATGTACAATTGGCAACTGTACATAATTAGTAAATTCCGTAAGGTTAGGCTGTATTTTGGTCAATACTAGTTAGATTTGAGTATATTCAGCATTGCATTGATTCTAGCAATCTGTTTGGTTAGGTTGAACTATATTTTGAACTTTATTTTCGTCTGAAATTTGGGTTATTTGAGAGGATTGGTGAAAGCAAATTATATGTTTCTGGACAATCTAAGCCCAATATCCTCTGTATTTGAGTAACAGTCTCCCACTATAGGGTTAATAATATTTGGTATCTCACAATAGGATATGGTAGAGATAAACCCTTTGCTTACAATATCTGATATATTGTATCTACCTATTCTAGGGTCCAAAAGTGGTATGCACTAAACCCTGTTGGGATATGGGTCAGATTTTCAGAAAATGTACAATTCACCTTCACCAATCCTCTCAAATAACCCACATTTGAGACAAAGATTAACTTCAAAATGCAGTTTAACATAACAGAACTGATACTTTAAATCAACACAATACCACATATACTCAGTATTCATCATTTTTCAGCCAAATTTAGCAGAATTTCCTCAATGTGTAGAGCTGCCAATTGTACATTTTCTGAAAATCTGACCCTATTCTTGGTTCCAAAAGAGACATGCACAGAAATACCCTGTTAGGTGCTACATCTCCTATCTGTTCCTCAGATTATTCTGACAATTATCATTAAAATATTGATGCCATGCAGAGAGCACCAACTCAAGTATTCTAACCCCGGAAACGCACCAGTTGCAGGCATTGCCTCCATTCACCTGTACCGCACACTCCCCTCCACCACCTCCTCCCCCCCACCACCACCTCCTCCCCCACCACCTCCTCCTCCCCCTCCTCCCCCCCCCCACCACCTCCTCCTCCCCCTCCTCCTCCTCCCCCTCCACCTCCTCCTCCCCCTCCACCTCCTCACGCATCCCTGGCCAATAAAGAATATAAAATTATCATTAAAATATTAATGCCAAGAAGAGAGCCCCACCTGATCTCAAATACTAATACCAGGTCAACATAGATGAAAACTTTATTGAATAAGTCATAGCATCAGCTTCGAACATTTTTTAAAGACTTGACAACTTGTATTCACACCCACTTGCCATATTGTACAGCTCATTCATTTATTGTTTATATACCTTAACTTAAAATCATGTAGTGATGCTAAAACACTACACACACGCTTACTGTAATATACATAGGATGCCACGGAAACGTCCCTCATGTTGGAGAATCGTCATCTCATGTGCACTCTTTGATTGAAATAAAATGTTTCTTAAATCTTAAATCCACCAAAGTATTCCAACCCCGGAAACGTACCAGTTGCCTCCATTCACCTGTACCGCACACTCCCCACCTCCTTCTCCTCACGCATCCCTGGCCATGGCTGGGTAAATGTGTATCGACCAACACCCAGGGTGTCAGGGGCTCAGCTTCTCAGAAAAGTTACAATTCACCTTCACCAATCCTCAAGTAACCCAAATTTAAAACTGAAATAAGGATCAAAATACAGTTCAACATAACCAAATACAATTTTCTAATCAACACAATACCAAATATACCTGGTATTTATCATTTCCCCGGCTTATTTAGCCAAATTTACTAAATATGTAGAGCTGCTGATTGTACATTTTCTGATGATCTGACCAAGGAAGTGTGAGTCTTTTGTGCCATAGAAGCGGGGCGCATCAATAGATGGCCACAAATAGCGACTAAAGGTGCTCTTTACACTCACTGTCTCTACCGGCCAGCTTTAACACATATGGGTCATATTTTCAGAAAATGTACAATACGCCTTCACCAATCCTCTCAAATAACCCACATTTAAGACAGATATAAAGTTCAAAGTACAGTTCAACCTAACCAGACAGATTGCTAGAATCAATGCAATGCCGAATATACTTGAATTTAAATAATATTGACCAATATTCAGCCTAATTTAGCAGACTTTATTAAATGTGTAGAGCTGCCAATTGTACATTTTCTGACAATCTGAGCCATATATGCCGGGTGTGTGGGCAAACAGTGGGGGGCAGGGATTAGGGTGGTTTATGGGTGGTGGGCACCAGACTGTAAGAGAAGCTCTGTGTGGTGGATTTGTTACAGTCAACATGTACATAATGGTGATATGTATAGGCTTCAGCAGCAGCTGTAGGGGGACAGAGTTTACGTGTGGTTATGTGTGTATACACATATCTAATATATATAAACATGATAAATATACGTGTATGTATATTTATGTATGTATGTATGCATGTATATGTATGTTATGTATGCATGTATGTACGTACGTATGTATATATGTATGTAGGTATGCAGGTATGTATGATGAATGATTGTATACATACATGTATGTATGTATGTATGTATGTATGTATGTATGTATGGATGGATGTGTATGTATATATGTATGTATGCATGTTACGTATGTTATGTATGTATGGAATGAATGAATGCATATATATACATGTTTGTTCATGTGTATGTAGGTTTGTGAGTACAAGTATGTATACTTCTAACGCAGGTACCAGGCTGATGACTAGGGAGATGCACCTGTCTACCAGTCTTCAGTCACAAAGGGTAGAAGACACCAGCCTTGATAAATGGTTTAATTATAGCTGAGGGTGTGAGAGATTGCCTCCATGGTGGGGCAGATGAGACAGATGAGGAAGATGTGTACACATATATACCTACTCAGTTATTAACCATCTCCAGTATTATGTACTAAATGTATTATGTATTAAACCACCGGGTACTCTATCTTAGATATAGTGAAAACAATTAATTCTCATCGTTGAGGATCAATAATAGAAAAAGTTAGTCATTTTAAAAACTAAGATAAACAGGGTTATAGAAGCGTCAGTGAGCGTCACATAGAAGCGTCAGTAAGCTCATAAATCAATCTCCAGTGACGCCAAAGACCAGTGCACCTAAAACACTGGCGTGTCTTCCACCAGTCTTCCTCACAGGAGAAACAATCTGGGAGGGAGAAACAATCTCAAGAGTCAGTCCAAAAAGTAGTTTACAATGGATTCCTTTGTTTGAGAGAAAAGTGGGGGACTTTTGACTTCAAACCTTTGCCCCCTGAGTCGAGGACTGTGATTGACCATAGCCAAATATATATACAGCTGTATTGTATTGCACTGTCTCTGTTTTATGTACAGCAGCTGTTGTTTTGCTTAGATGGAAGGAAGAGCTGGTTATACTGGCCCTGTTTCCCCATGGTTGATTGCAAAGAGCGGCTCGCTGGGCAAAGGGTTGACAGGTGAGTGAGTGAGGTTGGTTGCTTTACGCCCTTATCAACACATTAAAGAGTGTTTTATCAAGGGCGGGAGAGCTGAGAGGGAGGCAGTTTATGATCATACCCAGGAAATAGAGATGGATAAGAAGGGAGAGAGAGACAGGAAAGAGACAGAAAGGCACTTTATGGTCATACCCAGGAAATAGAGATAGAGAAGAAGGGAGAGAGAGACAGAGAAAAGAGACAGAAGGGCACTTTATGGTCATACCCAGGACCATAGTTGACAGGTCTTTGTCATAAATAGAAGTCATAAATCCCCGACTTTTCCTTCCTCTTAAAGGAATCCTGTATCAACTACTTTTTGGACAGACTATATCCTGCCCCTATCGAATCCCATTATTGAACTTGGGCCCATTGCATCTCTAAATCAATGAAGCTGATTCCAAGGCATGCGTTGAGGGGAAATGAAGCCAGGATCCAAGGAGCTCAGGGCTTCTCTGTGATACCATCGCCTTCCCCTCAATCCCTGCTCAGTTTACACAACGGTGCCCACTCACTCAGAGCAGGAAAAGAAATCCTAAATTAAAAAACAAGGCAGAGATGAGTTTCATTGCTTCTATTTCAAATGAAGCCTAAATTAAGTCTGGGCTCTGGGCTCTGGGCTCTGGGAGTTCCTCCGAACGGAGGGAAAACTCGCCAGTCTAAGCTCAGAGTTGAGAAAGTTCCTTCAAACTGAGGGAAAGCCTCGCTCTCCGATAAACTGCAAAATGTCATTAAAATTCTGTTACGACGCTTACTTCAGGGCCAGGAAAGCCATGAGCACAGTAGGCGTCCTATCACTGGCATACCAATTTTATCTGCTCTGAGAGGCTGTGAACCAACACTGCATCTCTGTGGTATGCTCAACCATGCCCAAGTACTAAGAGGAATAAAAGAAATCCTAAATTAAAAATAGTAGAGACAGAAATAGCCAGTTCCATTGCTTCTAATTCAACTAAAGCCAAGTACAGTCTAGGCTCAGAGTTCCGAGAGTCCCTTCAAACTGAGGTAAAGCCTCTTTCTCTAATACGCAAAATGTCATTAAAATCCCATTAGGACAATAACTGAGATTATCTGATCTGACAGGCTGTGAGCCTACACTGAATATCTTTTTTTTTTTTAAAAAAAGAAGTGCCAGAAATAGCCAGTTACATTGCTTCTATTTGAAATGAAAGCCGCAAAATGATATTAAAATCCCTCATAGGACGCCTACTCAAGGGCAGCCGCAGGAAAAGCCATTAGCGCAATAGGTTTCCAATCACTGACATACAACTCTTATAGTTATATATCTTCAGGCACAAACTGAAAAACCTGACTCCAGTCAGATATTTGCAACCCATTTGTACAAACAGCTTTGACAAATAAAAAAATATTTCAATTCAATCTGATCTGACAGGCTCTGAACCTAGACAGAATTTTTAAAAATCGAGGTACCAGAAATAGCCAGTTTCATTGCTTCTATTTGAAATGAAGGCCGCAAAATGAGTTTAAAATCCCTCATAGGACACCAACTCCAAGGCCAGGAAAGCCATTAGCGCAGTAGGCGTCCAATCACTGACATACCATTCTTATATTCCTACATGCATGAACTGTAAGACCCGACTCCGGTCAGATGTGTGCAACCCATTTCTACAATCAGCTTTGACAAATTATAAATAGAAAAATATTTCAATTTAATCTGATCTGACAGGCTCTGAACCTAGACAGAATTTTTAAAAAACGAAGTGCCAGAAATAGCCAGTTTCATTGCTTCTATTTGAAATGAAGGCCAACAGTTGGCAGTGGTAGAGATTGTGTTAGAGATAGGGCGGCTGCTACTGCGGCAGCACCAAGTGCACCGGTTTACCTGCTGACACCAGGTGAACATCAAAGCTACTGATGAGTTGCTGGGGAACTGCTCGCGCGAGGAGCTCACCTCACTTTGTAACACGAGCTGCTGTTTGTTCACACTAACTATAGCGGGCTTTGCATTGACACTTGTTTAATGGTGGTTAATGATCAGTAAGCATTGAATGCTTTGAGTGAGTGAGTGGGTGAATGACAGGGAGAGAGAGAGAGAGAGAGAGGGGGGGGGGGGGGAGGGACAGGAGAGGGAGGAAAGAGAGAGGGAGAGAGAGGAGAGAGAGGGAGAGAGAGAGGGAGTGAGAGAGGGAGTGAGAGAGAAAAAGAGGGAGAGAGAGAGAGTGAGAGTGAGAGAGAGAGAGAGACAGAGAGAGGGAAACAGAGGGAGAGGAGAGGGAGAGGAGAGAGACAGACAGACAGAAGAGGGGAGGGAGGAACCCCCCCCCCCCCCACACACACACACAGAAAATAGATAATATGAAATATACACCTATCTTAGACAACCAATCGGAATACATGGAGGATAACACTCACCTGTAAAAAAGAGAAAGAGAACATGTTAATAATGGTATTGATATACACGTAATAGATTGGTTATAGATTGGTAATTATAATTCCATTAAGACAGCAAAATCATTATATTCCCAATAAAACGCTGAGTTCTAGGTCAGGAAACCGATTAGCGAAGTAGGCTGACATACCATGATTCTTATCTGATCTGAGGGTTTGGACCGAGAGTGGGAATGGGATAAACTTAAATCTCTCACTGGAGACATGCAGAGCCCCCTATTGGTCTTTATAGGAAGCGAGGCCGCAGCTGTTTAGGGCGGCAGAACATGAAAGCATCTCCAGCATTGAACCACTTGCTCGCCTACATTTGCCTTATAATATATATATGGGTCAGATTTTCAGAAAATGTACAATTCAACTTTGCCAATCTTAAAATAAATCCAAATAATCCAAATTTCAGATGAAAATACAGTTCAAATACAGTTCACCCTAACCAAACAGATTGCTAGAATCAATGCAATGCTGAATATACTCGAATTTACCTAGTATTGGCCAAATTGCAGCCTTATCTAGCAGAGTTTACTAAATGTGTACAGCTGCCAATTGTACATTTTCTGAAAATCTGACCCGTATATAACCTTACTGGGGAGTCACTCCTGTACCTGGGAGCACTCACCATATGTAGGTCAAGCTAGTATAATAGGCACAACACAATTAGTGGTTTAAAGATTCATTCCCGTCTAAATCCACCAAAATATGCTCAATTCTTTCTCTTTTTGATCTTTAGAATAGAATATTTGGATCACTGAAAATGGAAGGTTAATTCCTCTCTTCCACGAATCCATGGTCTTTTTAAATTATTTGTTTATTTTGCTGTCTGGATTTTGATATGGCCTTAGGGGTCAATACTAGGTATATCTGACTATATTTGGTATTGTGTTGACTCAAAGGATGTGTTTGGTTATGTTGAATTGTGTTTTGAGTAAATAAATACTATCATTATTAATGCTAACATATGCTACTAAATAATATTCATCTAAATCCATGAAAGAGAAAGAATACCAAGGGAATAATTGTCCCATGTCGGCTGTGGTGAGTGCAATACGGTAATGAAATAATGGCAAAACAAAAGCTGGTGAGCATTAGACCTCATTACTGTATTCCCTTGATTAGAAAAGGGGTCAGAGTGAGTGAGTGAGTGATGGTTGCTTAATGCCATGACGACATCCAAGTGGAGTCATATTTATGGCAGTGAGGGTTAGTGAAATGAGATGAGATGAAAGGTAATATCAAGGGTGGGAGAGCTGAGAGGGAGGCAGTTTATGATCATACCCAGGAAATAGAGATAGAGAAGAAGGGAGAGAGAGACAGAGAAAAAGAGACAGAAAGGCACTTTATGGTCCAACACAGGAAATAGATTACATTACCATTTAGATGAAATATATTTTTCTTTTTAAAAAGCCCTGACTCAGGTTTCATGGCCTAGTATAACCAAAGATAATTTTAACCAAGAACTTATCAAAAGCCAGGTCCTGAACACAGTCTAGGCCCAAAGTTGAGAGGAGTCCCTTCAAACAGAGGGAAAGCTTCTCGCCTCAAAGTGCAAAGTGCCATTATAATTCCATTAAGACCGCAAAATGTCATTATAATTCCCATTAGACACCAAGTGCTAGGCTAGGAAACCGATTAGCGAAGTAGGAATCTAATCACTGACATACCATTCTTATCTGATCTGAGGGGACCTTGACTGAATACAAGCCAGGGCTGTAATTGTGAGCAATACGGTAACGGAAGCAAGTCGATGCTGTATTTATGATCCTTTTTTCTCTTTATTTTTATTCCTCCTCCCCCGGCCATAAGATGAAAGCCGAGCCGGAGACATCCACATTCCCGGGAGAAACGCTCGATGCGTTTATAGCAAGGCTGGTTTTCCTCCTCTGGGATAAAGACCCGATATTTAGCTGTAAATAACGATGGTATAATCCAGATTATCAGAAAATGTACAATTCGCCAATCCTCTCAAATAACCCACATTTAAGACAAAAATGAGCTTCAAAGTGCAGTTTAACATAACAGAACTGATACTTTGAATCAATGTGACACCAAATATATCCGGTATTCATCATTTTTCAGCCTAATTTAGCAGAAGTCCCTAAATGTGTAGAGCTGCCGATTGTACATTTTCTGAAAATCTGCCCCGTATAATCCAGTGGGCATGGATTAGGTCTCTCTCCTCCCCCTACATCCATACCCAGCGTATCAATGATTACATTTTCCTTGGATTAATCCCACTTATTTGTCAATTGTTAGAGAACACAGAGGAAATAATACATTTTGTAGGAGAAGCGGCTGATGTTAAAGTAATAGGGGGTTTGCATGTGCCGCTGCGCACGTCTGGTACAATGTATCATGGGATGGATTCTATTGAAATATGACATACAAATATTCAGCATGATTTTTATCAAAGAATGTGTTCACCAATATCACAGCTTGTAAAAATGATCTGTCTTAACCAAATGCATGATGGGAAAGGGGATTTGCATCAGCCATGTGCCACTGCACATGTCTGTTACAGTGCATCCTGGGATGGCTTCTGATGACGTTTGACAACTATTTGGCAACATTTTTATCGAAAATTGTAAGAATGTTTCCACCAATATCATAGCTTGTATAAATGATCAATGTTAAGCAAACCAATATAATAGTTTGTATAAATGATCTATGTCAAGCAAATGCATGATGGGAAAGATAGAGGCTTGTGTCATGGAAACATGTATAACACATGGATATTGATATCAAAGCATTGATAAATATACCCATGCTGAACATGGGATGTTTTCTATAGATTTTAGACTGTACCATTAGTCCCATGCGAATCTATAGATTCAAAATGGCGGCTATGCAAATCCCCTGTTGCTTAATGGACGTCATTAAATAAAAAGAACCCAATAATCCGCCAGGGAAGGGAAACCAGTAATACGAGCCCAGCTAAACATTCTATTGAACAAGGACCAGTTGCAATAGCAGCAGCTTGGTGAGATCAGAAAACACTTCCGCGGGGGAAATAGGGAAATCTGATTAAATGGAAATTCATGATCAGAGAGGAAGGGAGAGGGGCTTTCCCAAACAGACGCCACTCATGGTGGCACGGTATAATTCTTTGTAAACCATTTTTCAATCTTTTTGATTTTCAATAACTACTTGGATAATACTGTATTTATTTGTTGCACTGGGAATAGATGAAAACCCCGACGGGGGATCTGACATACCCAGTATAAATATTTTTAAAACAAAATAGAAAAAAATGTCACACGATCCCAGATATGGGTCAGATTTTCAGAAAATGTACAATTGGCAGCTCTACACATTTAGTAAATTCTTAAAAATAACCCTGCAATATGGTCAATACTAGGTAAATTCGAGTATATTCGGCATTGCATTGATTCTAGCAATCTGTTTGGTTATGTTGAACTGTATTTTGAACTTAATTTTGTCTTAAATTTGGGTTATTTGAGAGGATTGGTGAAGGGGAATTGTACATTTTCTGAAAATCTCACCCATATAAGGATCCGAGGTCCATACAGTCTAGGCTCAGAGTTGAGAGAGTCCCTCCAAAACACGGTCTTAGATTATATTAAACGGTATCGGATAATATGAAACGTGCAATTCTCAGGATAGAAAAACATAAATATGACACACGAGAATTAAAAAGAAAATACGGGCCTAGACCACTTTTTGCCCCCATTAATTCCATCTATCTATTGTATGGAATTACAATTTTTCTAAAGTTTCTCGCTGATTTTACTAAATCCTAGAATGTTTCAGTCACATATAGAAAGAACCAATATGAATGTGTGATGGATGAATGATCTTTGCTTAACATATTAGAGAGAAACCGAAAGTCTACCTAACAAACATATTTTATCACTACCGTACCGATAGCAGGAGATAGATATCATAATGTAAAACCAATGGTCGGGGCATATAACAACCAGATAATATTAAACTGGACTTTCCTAATTTAATTTTTACTTTCTAATTTACCTTAAACTCAGTCTAGGTTCAGAGCCTTTCACAGGAGATACGATCGGTATATCAATGGCTTTCCCGGCCCTGGAGTAGTCCCACCATACCCGTCCTAATGGGAGTGAGTGAGTGAGATTGGTTGCTTTACGCCCTTATCAACACGTTTGATAATATATGGTTATATCAAGGGCGGGAGAGCTGAGAGGGAGGCAGTTTATGATCATACCCAGGAAATAGTGATAGAGAAGAAGGGAGAGAGAGACAGAGAAAAGAGAGAGAAAGGCACTTTATGGTCATACCCAGGACCATATCCTAATCGGATTCTAATGGGATTTTGCAGTCGGTTTCTCTGAGTTTGAAGGGATCTGATAGACTCTAAGCCTAGAGTCAACTTGACTTTCGACTTCCTTGACTATAAGTTACGTTATGTAGAAGATACCTGGTATTTATGTAAGACGAAACAGAAACTTTAAAGTACAATACGCACATAAAGGAGCAGTGGAAACTACCTCCCGGAGCTATAGCCCTGTAGTATATTTACAACTTCTCAAAATACTTTAAAGCAGTTTCATATGCTGTAATCATTTTTAAAAGGGGATGAGGGGGGTCACACTACACAGTGGTTTTTACAAGTGTTTTAAAAGGAGAACCACCAACTGTTCAGATACTCTTATAATTGAATTATTGATAAGTACACTCTTAGTCCAACTGATATCTAGAGGATGAATATAATTTTCGAACAGTTTGTTTATCTTTATCTTTCCTAACTATCCATACATTGGTCTCTAATCATATGGATAAACCACTTAGTTACTATTTTTTTAAAAATATATTTTATTGAGTCCAGTTCCGTTGCGGTTTACAATTAATCTCATGGAACCCAGTCAAAAAGATATTTACTTATTCAATCGTTGGGATCTATGATGTGACTTCATTATTTGATATAAAAGTGTTATTTTTATATTCACCCAGTTGAATACAAATAAGATTTATTTCTGCAATTAAAACAAAATAGGCTGGCGATGCAATAGCACAGATTCAACTTTAGGTGCGACACGGAAGTTTCAGACAACTTTACAACTCCGGAACGAAAAAAAAACAAAAACAAAAAACCTCCCGCATTCCAGTAGCCTTATTCTGATCCCGGGGAAAATCACCAGCTTGTAATATTTCCTTTTATTATCGGTCTGACAGTAGGAAGTGTGACGGGGTTTCCCTGACATCAGTGTCACTACGGGTGTCACTAGTGACAGTAGGAAGTGTAGGGTCAGATTCTCAGAAAATGTACACTTGGCAGCTATTCACATTACTAAATTCTGATAAATTCTGTAAAAAATGGCCAATACTAGGTAAATTCGAGTATATTTGGTATTGCAATGATTCTAGCAATCGGTTTGGTTAGGTTGAACTGTATTTTGAACTTTATTTTCGTCTGAGATTTGAGTTATTTGAGAGGATTGATGAAGTTGAATTGTACATTTTCTGGCCATTTCACCCTGTAGGGTTTCCCTATCATCAGTGTCACTGTGTCACCGTCAGAATTACCTAATGTACGCACAGTGATTATATGTGTAAACCCACGGGAAAGTAGGTTATGTTTAACAAGTGTCGGGATAACGGGAATTCCCCCAGTAATAAGGACAAGCAGGATAATATATGTGGCAGCTCGCCTAGTAACATACAATCGCCAGCTCTATATATTTAGTCAATTCTTATAAATTAGACTAAAAATGATGAATACTTCATATATCTGAGTATATTTGGTATTGCGTTGTTTCTGATAACCTGTTCGGTTAGGTTGAACTGTATTTTGAACCTCATTTTTGTCTTAAATTCAGGTTATTTGAGAGAATTGGTGAAGGTGAATTGTACATTTTCTGACAGATCACCAGCTCTACATATTTAGTACATTTTGATACATTAGGCTGGAACTGATGAATACAGTCATATGTGTAATCTATATTATCAGTTTATACACTATACCTCGCATGCATTTCTTCTTTCTCAGCTCCTATCACCCAACAACCACTGCGTTCATCTATATAGTCAGCTTCTCACATTAACAGGCAACCGAGAGCTGTTAATTAATCTGAATTCTTTTTTTTTAAAATATAAAAGAAATACTAGGTAAATCTTATTGACTTGATGCTAAGGATCTGTTCGGTTAACTTATGTTGAACGGTATTTTGATCCTCATTTTTGTCTTAACTTGGGGGTATTTGAGGGGTAGAGTTTACATGTGGTTATGTGTGTATACACATATCCAATGTATATATGTAATTATATGTATATATTTGAGGGGATTGGTGAAGGCGAATATATTTCCCGCCGCATTGAGCCATAGTACATCAAACAAACTGAGTTAGTGGGAAGGCGATATATGTAATCAACCACAGTACATACCAGTATTTAGGAACAATGCGAAATATTACATCGCGGAAATCAATCGTCCCTCTTACCAAGCGGTGGAATAAAACGCCCCATCGCGCGACAATATTGACACCCACCATAATGTACCTCCTCATCCCGCCAGTAGGGTCAGATTTTCAGAAAATGTACAATTCGCCTTCACCAATCCTCTCAAATAACCCACATTTAAGACAGAAATGAGCTTCAAAATGCTGTTTAACATAACAGAACTGATACTATAAATCAATGCGATACCAAATATACTCAGATATACCCGATATTCATCATTTTTTTAAACAGAATTTAGCTAGATTTCCTAGATATGTAGAGCTGCCAATTGTACATTTTCTGAAAATCTGACCCAGTAACACTCCAGCACAAAACATCGCACTAAACATAATAGATTTGTGCAAGCGATATGTAAGCCATATCACTAAACTGTAAAATGTAATTATTTCCATGATATGGGGATGGTATGTTATTTATCTATACCCACCCTCCCTAGCAGTAAGAGTTGGACCATTGTTTTTTTAATTATTTGATTTAGACTGGGGAATAAACAAGTGCTCTCACCGTGGTGTTTCACTTGCTCCCAGTATTATTTGTTTATATATTCATTTCAAGGCCAAAACATTTATAATATACCACAAAAGTCATAATCATGGATCATAATAATTACAGAAGATAGGACATCAGTAGTACAGACTGACATTAATATTGAGATTAGACAGGATTTCTGAAAATGAGCTGAATACAGAGGTATCAAATATCAATATAAAGTTTATCTGAGTTGCGCATTATGTGGGAACAGAAAACATCGCACCCAAACATAATAATTTTCAGATGGGTATCAGTCCTAAAACTGAAATCATTTCAATATCTGCAACCACCCACCCAAACAGAAAACATCGCACTCAAACCTAATGGCTATGTAGAAGCCATATATTCCTAAATAATATATTCATAAAACAGTAATGTGTAATTATGTAATGAAGGCTTGCTATGTGTATCTGAATAAATGTCAGCCCAAGGCCCAATTCTCCCTAGCTATCTATATAAATGCTAATGGCTTCATATTAACACAGGGACCCATAGAAAACATCCTTATCACATATGAGCTGTGTTTAAGGAAGGGTTGCATGCACGCATGTATACGATAGTACATGTAGCATGTGTATGGATTTCTATTGAGAAGTATGCCAAGTTAAGGGTTTGTTTGTGGTCCTTTACCCAAAGGTGATAGCCATACAAAAGTAATTGAATGCAATTTGTAATTTACTATCCTTATTACTTTTATTCGTTTTCTTAATATTTCTTTACCAGAGGCAGAGCTTCGGTGTTGGTGATATCTTTTGTGCAAGCATAAAATTAACTTGGCTATCTAGGCAATGCTCATTTTAAATATTTTTGGAATTGGGTTATTTTGATGATAAAATAGGTATACATATGTGCTGTGTCGTTAGAAGTGTACGAGCGAAGTTGGCAGGCTAAACTGACTCAAAGCTACTAAAAAGCTTTTTTAAAAAAACAAAAAAAACCATTAAATTATCTGGCATATGTTTGAATAAAGGGTTTCGAAATACATGCCATATTCACATTATATGAGTCAGATTTTCAGAAAATGTACAATTCACCTTCACCAATCCTCTCAAATAAACCGAATTTCAGACGAAAATAAACTTCAAAATACAGTACAACCTAACCAAACAGATTGCTAGAATCAATGCAATGCCAAATATACTCGAATTTACCTAGTATTGATCAAATTGCAGCTTAATTTTGCAAAGTTTACTCAATGTGTACAGCTGCCAATTGTACATTTACTGAAAATCTGATCCATATACAGGAAGGAATAGAAAATCTAACGAAATATAAGTTGTGTTTTAAGACAGTGCTGCATGCATGCATTCACGTATTACTTTTCATACGCATAATGCAATGCACAATAGTACAGGTGCATGCAAATGTTGCTGTGGAGCAGCATGCATGCACGTAATGCATTTGGCACATAATACATGTGTATATATGTACACAGCCGAGCAGGAGCGAGCTCCTCAGGCTATAACATAGACCCTGCCATGGGACCAACTCAACATAGAGCAACTCACTATAGGGGTCATGTTATCAGAAAATGTATAATTCGCCTTCACCAATCCTCTCAAATAACCCACATTTAAGACAAAAATAAGCTTCATAATGCAGTTTAACATAACAGAACTGTTACGTTAAATCAATGCGATACCAAATATATTCAGATATACCCGGTATTCATAATTTTTCAGCCTAATTTAGCAGAATTTCCGTTATGTGTAGAGCAGCCAATTGTACATTTTCTGAAAATCTGACCCATAGAGCGACTCGCTAAAGAGCAAACTCGCTATAGCCTGGGCCCATGTGTACACACATAACATCTACCTGACCACCAACCCACACACTGACCACCAACCCACACACTGACCATGTGGATCCCACTACCACTACCCGGGCTATCAGAAAGCCTTTAGGATTACCATGGCAACCAGGAAAGTGTCTCATTCCCTGATTGTAATCGTGTGGGAGCCTGTATGACCTGCCTACATACCCGGCCTTGTTCAACTCCTGGAGTAAAACTGCCATCAGGAATTCCAGGAATTTTGATATAAGCTCAGGTGGATTACATATAGCAGGAGTCGATGTTTATGTGAGGAGTGGAGCGCCTCCACCTAAAGCATTGTAATAAGCGGTGGTGGGTCAGATTGTTTGAAAATGTACAATTAGCTGCTGTACACATTTAGTAAATTCTGCTAAATTAGGCTGAAAAAATGGTCAATACCAGGTATATCTGAGTATATTTGGTATTGGGTTGATTCAAACAATCTGTTCTGTTATGTTGGATTGTGTTTTGAGTCTCATTTTTGCATCAAATCCGGGTTATTAAATGTGAATTGTACATTTATGAAATTCTGCTGTAAAAAGATAAATACTGGGTATATCTGAGTATATTTGGTATTGCCTTGATTCAGGCAATATATTCGGTTATGCTTAACTGTAATTTTTGTCTTGAAATAGGGTGATTTTAGAGGATTTGTAAAGGTGAATTGTACATTTTCCGACAACCTGACTCTCATCCACTTGACCCAATAGCTTTAGCAGAGCCTACAAGCCATATTAAGTGAAGCCACATATGAAGCCACATATCGTCCGTAACAAGAGGAATAAATGTCAGCCTAAGGCGACAGGTCAGATTGTCCTGGGATTAAACGAGAAACAGACCATTCACCAGATAGCAGGCAAGCCGGGGGCAGGGATAACGCAACAACCGCCACCATATCGCAATCACTGTGGCGAATTAAAGCTTTTATAATCGCATTACCAGCGACAATCCATGCGATACTTGATCACAGGGATGGAGATTGGATGCGGATGATGGGGATTGTGGCAAGCATTGCAAGCTATGGGTTAGATTTTCAGAAAATGTACAATTGGCAGCAATACACATTTAGTAAATTCTGCTAATTAGGCTGCAATTTGGTCAATACTTGGTAAATTCGAGTATATTCAGCATTGCATTGATTCTAGCAATCTGTTTGGTTAGGTTGAACTGTGTTTTGAAGTTTATTTTCGTCTGAAATTTGGGTTGTTTGAGACGATTGGCGAAGTTGAATTGTACATTTTCTGAAAATCTGACCCTTATGGGAGATGATAGGACATGTTATCCACGCTATATAACTGACACTTTGTATACCTGTCAGAGACTTGGTGTAGATTTGGAGACATGAATATAATACATCTCATCTCCAAGTATCATCTGTCGGTAATGTACTGCACATTGGGATGTACGAATAGGTTTTAACGGTGATAAATATTACCTGGGAGATGGATGTATCTCAATGTATCACACTTCATATTGGAAGGGGAAACGCATTGGCATCACCCTTGAGTGATATACTTCACACTGGAACATATACTCATAGGTTTTACCGCTACTAAATATTACCTGAGAGTTGAATATGTATCATCCTTGAGTAACATACTGAGTATTACTCTTAACGCTACTAAATATTACCTGGGAGATGAATATATCTCAATGTATCACACTAGAGTGATATAATTTATATTGGAAGGGAAAACGCATTGGCATCATCCCTGATTAATATACTTCTCACTGGAACATACTCATAGGTTTTAACCACTACTAAATATTACCTGGGAGGTTGAATATATGTACAATGTATCCTCCTTGAGTAATATACTGAGTATTACTCTAAACGCTACTAAACCTTTCCTGAGAGAATATTATCTCACGTATCACCCTAGAGTGATATACTTCATATTGGAACTTACTCATAGGATTTAACTACTAAATATTACCTGAGAGATGAATATATCTCAGTATATCACCCGATTTCCTCAGACATTTCCTTCAAACTGGAACATACTCATGGGTTTAACGGTACTAAACATTCCCAGAGATGAATATATGGGTCAGATTTTCAGAAAATGCACATTTGGCATCTCTACAAACTTGCTAACTTCTACTAAATTAGACTGAAGAATTATAAATAACGTGTATATTAGAATGATTGTGGCATTGTTTTGATTAACAATGTCTTTTTCATCGTCTCAAACTGTATTTTGAACGTCACTTTTCTCTTAAATGTGTGTTATTTGAGAGGATTGGTGAAGGTGAATTGTACATTTTCTGAAAATCTGACCCATATATACCAATGTGTCACCCTTCAGTAACATACTGAGTATTGGAGCTTTTTTTAGTTATTTTATATATCCAGGATTAACAAATACGGTGGCCTTTGCCATCCTCTATTCGAGAATCAGTCTGGTTTTCACCTCGTGCTGACCAGAGCTATCACTCTATACAGCGCATACTCATCGGTTTTAAATACTTCATATTGGAGCCTTAAAAAAAGAATTATTATATAGACACTCTAGGTCCAAACCCTCAGATCAGATGAGAATGGTATGTCAGCCTACTTCGCTAATCGGTTACTTCTCCTAGGACTCGGCGTTTTAATGGGAATATAATGACATTTTGCAGTCTTAATAGAATTGTAATGACACTTTGAGGTTTGAGGCGAGAGGCTTTCCCTTCGTTTGAAGGGACTCTCAACTTTGGGCCTAGACTGGGAACTACTCCAGGGCCGGGAAAGCCATTGACATACCGATCATATGTCCTGTGAAAGGCTATAAGCCTAGACTGAGTTTAAGGTAAATTAGAGTGGAAAGTACAGTTTAATATTGTCTGGTTGTTATATGTCACGACCATTGTTTTCACATTATGATATCTATCTCCTGCTATCGGTAGTGATAAAATATGTTTGTTAAGTAGACTTTCGGTTTCTCTCTAATATGTTAAGCAAAGATCATTCATCCATCATACATTCATATTGGTTCTTTCTATATGTGACTGAAACATTCTAGGATTTAGTAAAATCAGCGAAAAACTTTAGAAAAATGGTAGTTCCATACAATAGATAGACGAAATTAATGGGGGCCAAAAGTGGTCTAGGCTCGTATTTTCTTTTTAATTCTCGTGTGTCATACTTATGTTTTTCTATCCTGAGAATTGCACGTTTCATATTATCCGATACCGGGATGCTTAATATAATCTAAGACCGTGATGTTTACTTAGGCATTAGTGTGATTTAACTTGTGCATAATTTGTGACAAAACAGGATTTCTGCTCTAGCTTTACGTCATGATATAATATCACATAAATTCTCCAATCATTGCATTAGGCTCAGACTACATTTGACGTATTTACTGATTTGTTCTTTTGTGGGGGCCGTCCTATGTTAGAATACCCATCGCGAGTGAATGACCTATTAATGAATGAAAAGTAAAAAAAAAACAAAAAAAAAACAAAACATCATCATGACTCATAAGAATGCAGTTTAGACTCAGAGCCTCTCAGATGATGTGTTAGTGATTAGACGCCTACTGCGCTAATGGCTTCCCCGAACCTTGGTGCAGTCGTCTTAATGGAATCATAATGACAATTTGCAGTTTGGAGGCATTTCCTCGGTTTGGAGGGACTCTCTCACATCTGAGCCTAGACTGTATGGACCTCGGATCCCTATATCTGGGATCGTGTGACAATTTTTTTTAAAAATATTTATACTGGGTATGTCAGATCCCCCGTCGGAGTTTTCATCTATTCCCAGTGCAACAAATAAATACAGTATATCCAAGTAGTTATTGAAAATCAAAAAGATTGAAAAATGATTTACAAAGAATTATACCGTGCCACCATGAGTGGCGTCTGTTTGGGAAAGCCGCTCTCCCTTCCTCTCTCTGATCATGAATTTCCATTTAATCACATTTCCCTGTTTCCCCCGCGGAAGTGTTTTCTGATCTCACCAAGCTGCTATTTCCACTGATCCTTGTTCAATAGAATGTTTAGCTGGGCTCGTATTACTGGTTTCCCTTCCCTTTGCGGATTATTGGATTCTTTTTATTTAATGGAGTCCATTAAGGAATAGTGGATTTGCATAGCCGCCATTTAGAATCTTGATTCGCATGGAATTTCGGTACTAATGGTAAAAATATGTATGGAGGTAGGTAGAGGTAGTCGCTTGTATATCGAGTATCCCGGTTGTCTTGGTGATGATATTATTTTGGGTTGGAAATAAGACCCCTAGTTGTTGGTTTGAAGCGAGAGGCTTTCCCTTCGTTTGAAGGGATTCTCTCATGTTTGGGCCTAGACTGAATCAGACATTATATAGTCTGCTTTTCACCTCGTGCTGTCTGTCCAGAGATATCACTATATACTGCTCATACTTTGATATATTCAGCAAAATAAGCCTACTCATCAGTTTAAACGCCACTAAACATTTTACGATAAGGGTGTTGTTCTTTTATATGGGAGACAACACACCGAGTTTATCGTTGATGAGTGAATGGGGGATGGGTTTTACGATAAGACCCCAGTCTCTAGAGATAGATAGCGGCTTATGGGTGAAATCGTCAGAAAATATACAATTCGCCTTCACCAATCCTCTCAAATAACCCAAATCTAAGCCAAAAGTGAGTTTCAAAATACAAAATACATAACCCAACAGATCCCTTGAATCAACACAATACCAAATATATTCAGATATACCTAGTATTGACCATTTTTCATCTTAGTTTAGCAGAATTTACTAAATGTGTAGAGCTGCCAATTGTACATTTTCTGGTGACCTGACCCTTATAGAGATAGATAGCGGCTTATAGAGGGGAGGGCCAACCATCCTCCCAAGACACGGCTAGTGGCAGCGATGGAGTCAGACTACGCAACAAGAGGTGCTCAGAACTAGTTGATGATTCTCAGCTGAGGTGCTCTAGGGGTGAAGGGGATTAGATATATCAGGAGTGGAGGGAGGAGTTGCTCAGCCTATGTGGGTCAAATTTTCAGAAAATGTACAATTTGTCTTCGCCAATCTGCTCAAATTACCCGAATTTCAGACGAAAATAAAGTTCAAAATACAGTACAACATAACCTAACAGATTGCTAGAATTAATTCAATGCCAAATATACTCGAATTTATCTAGTATTAACCAAATTGCAGCCTAATTTAGCAGAACTTACTTAATGTTTAGAGCTGCAAATTGTACATTTTCTGAAAATCTGACCCATATACAGCTCAGCTCCATCATTTATGTGGGTAACATGTACAATTCGCCGTCACCAATATTCTCAAATAAATCCAGATTTAAAACAATAATTTCTACGGAAAAGTTTCTGGGCGCAATAAGAAATTTAACTCACATATAACGAGTATTTATCCATAATTTAGCATTTTCAGCCTAACTTAGGAGAATTTACTCTATGTGCAGAGCTGCCGATTGTACACTTCTAGGTGATCTGACCCAATAGCGTTGGCATAATATCACATACTCTATATTAGGCCGAAAAAGAAATAGCCGTGTTTCCGATTTACACACCCACCTCCAACCCCCCACCCTCTCGAAAAACCTTACCCCCACATTTTTTAAATAAAAAAGTCGGCTAAATATCTGTTATAAGTCTTCTTTGTATATTTAAAAAAAAGCTGATTAAAGCAGGGAAACATGCCTTCCTAACCAGAAAGTAAAATTCGTATCAGTCTTGTTTAAACAACTTTTGTTAGCAAATACTTTTCTCTCAGTTCCTGCAAAGTAGTTTCCTAAACAAAGTCACCAACCCTCTATACCCAGTTTTCCGCGGCTACTATAATAGGAAACACTCCTATATTTTGTTTGGCCTAAGTCTACTATAATAGGAAACACTCCTATATTTTGTTTGGCCTAAGTGCATACCAGCCCCATCCGTTTCACTAATCAATGGAGGCAAGACATGATTGGGTAATATGACTCAATATCTGGCACTGTGCCCAACATCACAGGTACCACTATAGATCTATTAACTATATCTTGGGCCCTTTCATTCTATGTACGACCTTGAAGCACATGACATGAAATATACATGTTACCACTAGATCTATTAACTATATCAGAGGCCCTTTACTTCTGTATATGACCTTGAAGCACATGGGTATAAGACATAGATCATACATGTTACCACTAGATCTATTAACTACATCTGAGACCCTTTACTTCTGTATACGACCTTGAAGCATGTGGGTATATGACCTTGAAGCACATGGGTATATGACATGAAATATACATGTTACCACTAGATCTATTAACTATATCTGAGGCCCTTTCCTTCTGTATATGACCTTGAAGCATGTGGGTATATGACATGAATTATACATGATACCACTAGATCTATTAACTATATCTGAGGCCCTTTCCTTCTGTATATGGCCTTGAAGCATGTGGGTATATGACCTTGAAGCATGTGGGTATATGACCTTGAAGCATGTGGGTATATGACCTTGAAGCATGTGGGTATATGACCTTGAAGTATGTGGGTATATGACATGAATTATACATGATACCACTAGATCTATTAACTATATCTGAGGCCCTTTCCTCTGACTAACTTTTATATATTTGAATATATATGTATATATATATATATCTATTATAAATCAGAGATTAACATGGGGGGAGGGAGTCACTATCTGTCTGCCTAAGCAGCCATGACACATGGTCTTTTCTCCCATTACCTCATTAGCAACGAGAGACACACATCCACAGAGACTGAGGTAATGAGCCACACAGACTAAGGTAATGAGCCGTACCTTTTTATACACAAGCTAGCATTAAAAACCAGTAAACAGCCGGATTATAATGAGGGATGGTAGCACTCACTGGCAGCGGCAGGCTCATTTAGCCTTGGAGGACAAGAGATCATATTAGACAGTCGCAGACTCCAGGCAACACAGGATAACTGATAGCTTTGTTTATAAAACCACTCATCATTGCTCATATAATCTCTGAGATTTAAAGTTGCTATCCCAGCTATGAACAAAATCAATCTGACCAGATTTGTGCTTGATCTGTAGGACTGAAGTTATCAATATTTTGCTGCTGTTATATATTGAGAAACTGTGGGCAATAGTAAGTGAAATCAACACAGCAAAAGAATTTCGGTGGGTCCCCGAAATATGAATATTTGACTTCTGTGAATCCCTGTAGCAAAATCAAGCGGACAAAATAACATTAGACAATGACAGACACCAGGCCTCACAGGGTAATGGATAGAGTGTGTTCATAAAACCCATCATTGCTCATAAAATGGGATTTAAAGCTGTATTACCATCTGGTTATGCTCTAAAGCTGGTTTGATCTACAGGATTGAAGTCAATCCATATTGTTACATCTTTATACGAGGATATGAATTGGCCGCGGAAAACCACCATAGAAAAGGATTTATGTCAGTGGAAACAAGGGCTGCTGAGTGATAATAAGTGAAAGGACCATAGGAAAATTTTTTTGGCGGGTCACCAAAATAAAAATTTGGACTTGTATTGAAACCCTGTAGCAAAATCAACGGGACAAAATAACATTAGACAACCACAGGCTACAGGCAAACAAGATATAACTGATAGCTTGTGTTCATAAAACCAATCATTGCTCATAAAATGGGATTTAAAGCGTTATTCTCAGCTATTACGACAATAAATCTGGTTATGTTCTAAAGCTTGTTTGATCTACAGGATTAAAGTCAATCAATATTGTGCTGCTGTTACATCTTTATACCATGGTTTGAAGTCAAATTGGCATAAAAAAGACAAAAAAACAAGCGCCGCTGAGTGATAATAAGTGAAACTACTAAAGTAAAGGATTTTGGCGGGTCACCAAAATATAAATGTGGACGTCTGTGAAACCCTAAGTCAGGTCCAGAAGGCAGTTTTGGACCCCTAAGTGTTAGGGGTCATTAACACTTTTAGCCTTAGCCTTGTGGTTAAGCTCATCGCTGGATGTGGAATCGAGGAATGTGGCCGTCTGGACCTGACTGTATAGCAATATCAACCGGACAAAACAACATTAGACTACAGGCTATAATAGACAAATAAGATATAACTGATAGCTTGTGTTCATAAAACTGCTGGTATCTCTAGGATTGAAACTGTTCAGCCTGACTGCCTGATACCACACAGGAGACCTACTGGAGGAGGGGACATGGAGGTGTTCTATACATAGCAATACATGTCAGACAAGGCATCCAGACAATCCTGATCCTCTGGATCCCATTCCCAGCTCAAGTAGAGAGAGACGAGGGACTCATCCCGACTCGTTTGACATCGTTAGGTTCCCTTCCCACTGGAAGCCTGGGTTTCAATAGAGGGTCTCTCTACCGCAGCCAATAGGGGGATTTGCATAGCCGCCATTTTGATTCTTGATTCGCATGGAATTGTGGGACTAATATTACAGTATACAACCTATAGAAAACATGTCATGTTCAGCATGGAATATTTATCAGCGCTCTAATCATGTTAATATCCATGTGTTATACATGTTTCCATGACACAAGTCACCATCTTTCCCATCATGCATTTGGTCATAGCCGCCATTTGGAATCTTGATTCGCATGGAATTATGGGACTAATGTTACAGTGTAAACTCTATAGAAAACATGCCATGTTCAGCATGGACTATTTATCAATGCTCTAATGTCAATACCCATGTATCATACATGTTTCCATGACACAAGTCTCCATCTTTCCCATCATGCATTTGGTTTTCAGACATCATTTATACAAACTCTGATATTGTGAAAACATTCTTGCAATTTTCGATGAAAAAAAACTTGCCAAATATTTGTACGTCAGATTTCAACACAATCCATCCCATGATGCACTGCAACAGACATGCGCAGTGGCACATACAACTCCCCTATTGAGGGTTTCCCTCCCTCTACCGCATGCGATTCACCCCATGAGATCGATAAAGAATGATATGGTGTGGTGGGCTGGCTAGGGAGGCCCCCTTTATAACCCATGGCCTGCATTCAATATAACAAGCCTACAGAGACAGACCATCGGAAGCAATCAAAGCTATAGACGACCAGGGTTGAGCCGGGTAAAGCCAGGTGGGATCCCTGACAAGGGGGAGGAGTTGGTCCGAGGGGTTTATCTGGGCGATATTGGAGTAAGTGCTGTTTTATGGAGACAAGAGATCAGACAGGAGGAACAGGGCAATCCACTTAGAGGTCAATGCTCTATACACTCTGTTGGACACCTACTTACAGTAAACATCAAAGTGACCCAATGGTAACGCAGATATCAAATAGTGTAGATACTCGCCCACACCGGAGAGTGTCCTCTAGACAAGGGAACAGAGTGGTTAGACATTGATATTCTAATCATATACCACTGTCAAGGCCCAAAGTTGAGAGAGTCCCTTCAAATGGAGGGAAAGCCTCTCGCTTCAAACTGCAAAGTGAGATTATAATTCCATTACGACCGCAAAATGTCATTATAATCCCATTAGAACGCCTACTGGCCGACTAGGATGCCATTAACGCAGTAGGCGTCCAATCATTGACATACTATTCTTATCTGATCGGAGAGGCTGTGGACCTAGACTGGACAGAGCGTCGACTTTGTGATATTCAAATCACGCACCGCTGAGTGAGTGAACAACTTGAGGAAATGAGTTATAGCTTTCTGGCAGAACCGAGCCAACAACTTTTTTCTATTATTCAGGATGTTTATACAGCAAAGTAAAAAATACGAGTGATCAAGTATGAAATCCAGGAGATCGTACAATGAATCATTATTATGACGAGGGCTCATGGGATTAACTCAACTAGGAATAGCCATGGAGTTCTGCCCACTGCTGTGTCTAACCAACTCGAGGAATGAGTTATAACCTTCTGGCAGCACTAAATGTCAAGCACAGATCAAACTAAAAGTATACTTGTGCCTTGATGAAATAACCTAGTTAGCCCATGATCGAGTGCTAGACTCCCACTCCACTACACAAGCTGGGGGGTAGGAGCTGACCACATTACGTCTGTTTCCTCAACCTTCCCCACATTTCCGCCGCAATCCATCACACCAACATGCAGGGGAACAAACCAGGCTAAAGAACTATCACATACATGGCCTGCACTACCCATACCAGCGGACAGCAGTCTAGGCTCAAAGTTGAGAGTCCCTTCAAACTGAGGGAAACCTCTCACAGTCTAGGCTCAAAGTTGAGAGAGTCCCTTCAAACTGAGGGAAACCTCTCACAGTCTAGGCTCAAAGTTGAGAGAGTCCCTTCAAACTGAGGGAAGCCTCTCACAGTCTAGGCTCAAAGTTGAGCGAGTCCCTTCAAACTGAGGGAAACCTCTCACAGTCTAGGCTCAAAGTTGAGAGAGTCCCTTCAAACTGAGGGAAACTTCTCACAGTCTAGGCCCAAAGTTGAGAGAGTCCCTTCAAACTGAGGGAAACCTCTCAGTCTAGGCTCAAAGTTGAGAGAGTCCCTTCAAACTGAGGGAAACCTTTCACAGTCTAGGCTCAAAGTTGAGAGAGTCCCCTTCAAACTGAGGGAAACCCCTCACAGTCTAGGCTCAAAGTTGAGAGACTCCCTTCAAACTAAGGGAAAGCCTCTACTAGCACCAAACGCCATTATATTCCTTTTAGGACCGCAAAATACCATTATAATCCCATTGGGACGCCTAGTCCTGGGCCACCAGAGACGTCAATAGTGCAGTAGGCGTCCAATCACTGACATACAATTCTTATCTGATATGAGAGGCTCTGAGCCTAAACTGACTGCGCAGTAGGCGTCCAATCACTGACTTACCATTTTTATCTGATCAGAGAGGCTCTGAGCCTAGACTGATAGCGCAATAGGCGTCCAATCACTGACATACAATTCTTATCTGATCTGAGAGCCTCTGAGCATAATATACTGATAGCGCAGTAGGCGTCCAATCACTGACATACAATTCTTATCTAAGAGGCTCTGAGCCTAGACTAGGGAAGGACCTGACCACATAGGGTGTGTTTCTGATCTGAGAGGCTCTGAGCCGAGACCTGACCACATACTTGGTTTCCTGAAGCTTTCCCACGGCAATCAATCAATCCGAGGAACAAGCTGGAGAACAAACGCCACTAAGGAACTATCACATACATGGCCTTTACCCCAGTAAGGAGGAACGCTGGAAGCACGCAGCCCTGGAGGTAGCAGTGGTAGCATGAGTTGTGGCACCTGGAGGAGGAGGTGATGACCAGCCGTGTCGCCCTGGAGGAGAGAGTGGCGTGATGCTAGAGGAGTGGATGAGGAGGTGTTGCTGTTACTGTTGGTGGCTTCCTCCTGCCACAGCACCACAGGTGAGCATGGATAGGTGTGTGTGTGTGTGGGGGGGGGGGCTTTACCTGTAGGTGGGGGGGGGGGATTACCTGTAGGGGTGGGAGAGGGAAGAGGGGGAGGGAGAGGGAGAAAGGAGGAGAAGAGGGAGGACAGGAGCAGGAGGGAGAGGAAGGAGGGGGGGAGAACGGGAGGGGGAGGTAGAGGAAGAGGAGAAGCAGGAGGGAGAGGTAGAGGAGGAGGAAGAGGAGCAGGAGCAGGAGGAAGAGGAGCAGGGGGGAGGTAGAGGAGGAGGAGGAAGAGGAGGAAGAGGAGGAGAAAGAGGAGGAGGAGGAGGAGGAGGAGGAGGAGGAAGAAGAGGAGGAAGAGGAGCAGGAAGAAGAGGAGGAAGAGGAGGAGGAGCAGGAGGGAGGAAGAGGAGGAAAGGAGGAGCAGCAGGAGGATGGGGAAGAGCAGGGAGAATACCTAGCCAGTGATTTAACTATAGGAGTAGGGGGGAGGGAGGGTGGGGGGGGGGGGGGGAGTTCTCATGTCCGGCACCTAAACTATAGGAGCATGCGATCAGGGAATTCTCACGCAAACCCACTTACCTTAAAGAGGGAACTACTTTATCAATGGTTTTACATTGGATGCGATCCAAATATGGATACTTTTATTCATTCACTCAGGTTCATAACTCCCCCTGTTTCCAATAAATTAACCCAATAAAAGTAATTCCAATAATTACTTAATAATTTATAATTTTGTAAAGGGTGGTCTTCACGAGTTTCCAATAAATGGATCCAATAAAAGTAATATATTAATTTATGGAACATGGAATATTGAGTGATTTCTAATAGTTTGTTTACATGAGGTCATAAAGGGTGATATTGTAACAAGTGAACGAGCTGCTTAGCTGAGGGATTATGCTTTATTTATAGTAGTTTGAACTCCGGGTGAGGGACTGAGTCTGGCCTTGTTGAACTTAGTGTTTAATTCCCTGTGTAAGTGGTGAGGTCGTGTTTAATCCCTTCCCGAGGTCAATAATAATAATATTGGCATGACTTCAACGGACTAGGGCCAGATTTTCGGAAAATGTACAATTCAACTTCGCCGATCTTCTCAACTAACCCAAATTTCAGACGAAAATAAAGTTCAAAATACAGTTCAAACTAACCAAACAGATAAGAGCTAGAATCAATGCAATGCTGAATATACTAGTATTGGCCAAATTGCAGCCTAATTTAGCAGAATTTACTAAATGCGTACAGCTGCCAATTGTATATTTCCTGAAAATCTGAACCACTAATGTCACAGTCCCATCAACAGCTTGTGTTTATAATATTTTGAGATGAGTCTAGATTTGCTCAAGTCTTTGATATATCTTTGTTTAAAAAACGAAATCTGAAAAAAAAAACTTACATGTTAAGGTCACTCCCTTCACAAGTGAGGGTGAGTAGGGAGTAGGGCCACACACACTACCTTGTCTTGGGGAGGAGGGCGAGTGCAGTCTAGGCCCAAAGATGAGAGAGTCCCTTCAAACGGAGGGAAAGCCTCTCGCCTCAAACCACCAAGTGCCATTATAATCCGATTAAGACCGCAAAATGTCATTATATTCCCATTAAAACGAGTCTTAGGTCAGGAAATCGATTAGTGAAGTAGGCTGACATACCATTCTTATCTGATCTGAGGGTTTGGACCTAGAGTGAATCAAAGATGCGTCCTATATTACAGGGGCACAGTACTTTGCATCTTAGTGTGACTAACATTGCAGTATGTGTATGGACTGTAAAATCAAATGTCGTGAAATATCAGTAAGATAGACGTCCTCCCCAGACAATACATGGTAGAAGGGTGAAGTCGTCAAAAAATGTACAATTCGCCTTCAGCGATTCTCTCAAATATCCCAAATCTCAGGCGAAAATACAGTTAAACCTAACCAAACAGATTGCTAGAATCAATGCAATGCCAAATATACTCGAATGTAACTACCTAGTATCGACCAAATTGCAGCCTAATTTAGCAGAATTTACTAAATGTGTAGAGCTGCCAATTGTACATTTTCTGAAATCCATCCCTATCCCTTGCTGTGTGAGTGAGCGCTGTAATACTGTACTCCATCCAACACCAACACACAAAAACCTTCACATTAAGGATAAAGCCTGTCGTACTTAATGGATTGAGCTTAAACTGAGGTTCTTAAGCATTAAGGTGACTCAGTAGTGATTTTGATTATTGATGAATTTTTCTAAAATTTTTACCAATGATACTTGACATGAAATAATCATTATTGAGTGAAAAAAAAACATAGGTCACCAGGCTAGTTTTCATGCTATGGCGGTATGGAGATAGAAATAATAAATCATATTTGAGTATATTTACTACATTTGAGTGATATATTAACATAATTCGTTTAAAATGGTTCTGACATGAATTCAGACATCAAATTTCACCCAGACATTCAACATATATATACTTATCATCAGATAATGTTTTTTTCCTCAGATCCTGAGTTAGCTCCCTGGAAGCCCCCTATTGGCAGTATGGGGCACTAGCAAAATTGACTTTGGCTGATGACAATCAGCATTTTTAAAAAAAACTGTTTGATGAATATTTTTTAAATTTAATATGAATGTAGATACAGTATTTGCCAACTCATACACAAAAAATCAGGATGGCTTTCCAGGCTAAATTTTTCTATATTACGACTTATTTATGAGAAAAATTGGGAAAAAAAATTAAATTCCTGATTAATATTTGATTTGAATAAAAATGGCTTTGTGGTGCGCGGCTCTGGATTGACATTTGTTAAACCAGAGCCGGGGCTACGCGGCTGTTGTACCAGTCCCGCTAAGTAAGTCTAGAGTAGCCGCGCTGGTCGCGGTTGTGGTGGGTTTTGACCGATAGAGGTCGTTGTATTTCGGTGGTCTGTATTTTAACTTTTTTATTGCTGTGTGATACTGCTTGTTCCATATATTTACTGTTATTCCTTCCTTATACACCCATTGTGTATGCACACCTATGTATTGATTACTCGATATGACGTATTGTATAGTTGTTGTTCTCGTGAGAGCAGCCCGGGTGAGGAACAGAAGTATATAAAGAGAGAAGCTGGCGAGGTCCATTAGATCCTGTTGTTGTCGTTGTCTTTATTCGATAGATTAAGTCTCATAGTCGCTTAAGGCCGTCGATCGGACACTACAATTTGGTGCCGTGACCATTTTTGGATTTTTGCTCGCTAACGGGTGAGACCTGTGTCAGCCGTCGGTAGCCTCTAACGAGGAGTGCCGATGGGTGACAAGGGGAAAGATGTCCGGCTCTCCACTGGAGCACCGGATGACCTGATGGCTGTGGATGAATTTCTGCAGCAAACGAATCAGACTATACAGGACTTGGAAAATCAGTTGGCCCAGTCAAAACTGAATTTCGATCGATCGCTGGAACCCCATGTTAATGCTAATGTGCGGGTGAAAGCGAGCATAGAAGCTAATTCAAGTAGCGGCAATGAACATGTACAACCGCCCGATTTGAAAGTGACCATGAGAAGGAAGTTGTCAAAGCTTCCTCGTAGTGCGTTGAAGAAAAAACCGGAGATTGTGGATATTGGCTCGGATGAGGATGAGTTTTTGCATGGTAAATTGCCTCCCATGACTCCAGTGGTTCATGCGGATATTGGTCAGTTGCAATCCGAATGGACTCAGGACCGTACTAGGAATAGGCGCATGACCTATGATAGGATGGATAAACTCATCTCTACGCAAGTGAGTACTTTGAATTTGATGAATGATTCAGTATTGGAGTCTGCAAGGAAGGGGAAAGAGGCCCTGGAGAAAGCGGCTTATACTGAATCGGAATTGAATTTAGCTAGACAGGAACAAGCTCGTTTAAGATCTGTAGTGAAAGATCAAAGTGAGAAATTGACTTCACTAGAGGCTAAGCGCGCTTGGGAACGTAAGAATAATGAGCGTATGAGAGTGAATTTGGAAGAATTGAATAGCCGCTTTGACTTTCAAGTCCCACAGCACAGGGCTAGGGGTATTGCTTTTGCTGACGAGGTGGAAAAGGTTAGCACTCCTATTTATGAGAATCCGGGTGGTATAACTAATGAATCATACACCCGAATCATGAATGATTTACCTGACTTTGATCAAAGGAAAGGAAGTCCAGATAATGTAGCATCATATCCACCACATTATACGTCGGTCATGCCGGACGCACCAACTGGCGGGCGGGCGTTTAAAGGTGACAGGAGGAGTGCTTTAGAAGCTGCGCGTGGTTTGCGCCCTTCTAGTCCTAGTCCAGTCGGTTATGGAATTATGGGCGCGGTAAGGCGATCATTGCCGGCCAATATGAGTGGAGTTAGGCGGTCAATAGATCCAGCCGCGGGTTACTTACCTGAAGGTAAGGGACCTGCATTTGGCATGCCTAAGTTCAAACCAACTAAGCCAATTCGCAACCCTAGAACTGTGAACTTCCCTGAATGGGATGGTCGGGAGGATTGGCGTGACTATCAAAGACGCACAGTAATGATAGCACGTTCAAATAATTGGGATGATGAGACTTATAAAATACAACTGCTAACCGGAGTAGGTAAACAGCTGCCGCAAGCTATGATGCTGGAGCCGGATGATTTTTCAGTTGATCAGCTGCTACAGATGCTCGAATATGATTATCAGGCTGAAAAGTCTGATAAGACGCGAAAGCGGGAATTTTTCGAATGCAGGCAAGATCCTGGGCAGAGTCCGGCTGCTTTCAGCCAGAACTTAAGTTTGAAGGCAGTACATGCTTTCGGTGAATGGGATGGCACGTTGCATGATATGGCAGTGAAAACATTTCTTGATGGGCTGGTGGATAAAGGCATGTCGCAATATGTTGCAATGCAGGAGCCGACCGATATAGTTTCGGCTGCGGCAGCCGCTACTAGATATAGGGATGTATTTGGAACCAGTGGAGTTTCACACACGTCTTCGCATTTACACTCGATTAAAAGCGAGGCGGGTGTGTCAACGGTAACTACTGTGACCAAATCGGAGCGAGAGTGGGATGATAGAGAAATGGCAGAGTTTCAAGCTTTTCGGGCGTGGCAGAAAAGGCCAAAACCGCAACTGGAGGCTTTACCACCACCACCACCTGCCGAGTCGGGTGAGGGGGGTAGAAAGGGTTCTTCTGAAGGAAATTATAGGAGAAGACCTGGTATGCCTCGGAAATGTTACTATTGTCAGCAAGAAGGACACATGTGGGCGGATTGTGTTAAACAAAAAACACATGTTAAGTCTTTTGATGACTTTACAGCTCAGGCTGCGGCAATTAAGGAACAGTTGGCTCTGCTGTTAAACAAGGTCGGATCTTCTTAGGCGGTGAACAGGAGATCGCGACAAACAGCATACACACCGCATTGTCGATAAATCGGGCTAGTAAACCAATTGGATCCGATGTTCTTGTGCCCCTAGATCAGCCTGGGGACGCCCATGGAGAAGGTGATCTTGGAGGTGAAGTGCACGAGGGCAGCGGCATTGGCGCAATTGGGCGCGCCACATGCTCAGTGATGGTAGTGAATGAAGGAGATCCTGAGTATGTATGCATGCCTGGGCAAATTCTAAAAGTTGAATGGGGGGAAGATGCCCGGGTGGTGAGTAAAGTAATGGTGTGTGACTTGCGTGATTTTGAGATTTGTGTTTCAGACCGCAATCGTCCGCTTGTGGCTGAGCGCATGTATGCGGATGTGACTTTAGTGAATGTAACTGGTCAATTCCTTATTGACTGGGGGGCACAATGCACGCTGGTAAAAAGGCATGTATATGATGAACTCTCAGTCAGGCCGTCATTGATGCCATGTGGAGTGACGTGCTATGCTGGGACTGGTCATAATCTAAAGACGCATGGGTGTGTGCGACTCGCGCTGGGGTTGGGAGGTGCTTGGTATGCCCTCAACTGCCTGGTGGTAAGTGGTTTGGTTGGAGCAGAAGCTGGTATCTTGGGGATGGATTTTATCTATCTCCATAAATGTAATTCCGACTGGTCTGGTTTATTCACTCTCGAGGCAGGTGAACAATCGGTAATGTGCAGGGCATTGCAAAGTGGGCCTATGACAAGGAGCAACTGTGAGAGTATTTTCATAGACGCTTTCTCCACTATTTGTAGTGGCATTGGCCCAATGTCCCCGAATGAGGACATGTTCTTTGAACCAGATGAGCCGGAGTTGGGATGTTATGTTGCAGGGAGTTTATTGGTTGCTGGCGACCGATATAATTGCACGCTGTCTGTATGCAATCCCACTAGCTCTCCCGTACTGATCGAACTGCAGACAGCAAGGGGAGAAGATTTCTTGAATGATAATTCTCCTATTGTTGATGTGGAGATGTTGGAACCGGAGGTTCCAATGCCGCCAGTGGATGAATGCCCACTAGCGAAATTGGTAAGAGGGTCTGATTTGTCTAAGGCGGAGGACATAATTAGACTAAGGAATCTGCTTTGGCAGTATAAACATTGCTTCAGGTTGCCGGGTGAAACACTGGGACACACTAACAAAGTGCGTCATGTGGTTGACACAGGTGATGCTGTGCCAATTAAAAGTGTGTATAGACGCCTGCCGCGCGCGCGTCGAGAAGCTGCTGAGAAACAGATTCAAGACATGCTCGATAAAGGTGTTATAGAACCTAGTAATAGCCCCTGGGGATCTGCGGTTGTGATTGTGAAGAAAAGTGACGGCACTGACAGGTTTTGTGTTGACTATCGTCCAGTCAATGCGGTCACAAAGAAGGATTCTTTCCCTCTCCCTAGAATAGATGAAAGCATTGAGGCATTGGGTGGTAACTTATGGTTTATAACTTTGGATTTAGAGAGCGGTTACTGGCAAATTGCCATGGACGAAGCTAGTAAGGAGAAGACGGCTTTTGTCTCGACTATGGGCCTGTTCCAATTCAAGGTTATGAGTTTTGGACTATGCAATGCGCCTGCCACATTTGAGCGTATGATGGAACAAATGTTGGCTGGATTGAGGTGGAAATGCTGTCTTGTTTATTTGGACGATGTAATCATCTTTGGCTCCAGTTTTGATGAAGCATTGTTAAATACGGAAAAAGTCTTGCAGAGACTAGCCGATTATGGGTTGAAGCTTAAACCGAAGAAATGTGAATTTTTCAAACTGAATGTGAAGTATTTGGGGAGAATTGTTTCTCAAGATGGAGTCCGCGCGGATCCGGATAAGTTGGAGAAAGTCCATTCTTGGCCGGTTCCGACTACTATTAAGCAGGTCCGTCAGTTTCTGGGTTTCGCTTCATATTATAGAGAATTTATGCCCAATTTCTCAGAGGTTGCAGCTCCTATTCAAGCATTGGTAGCCGGGGCGGAGCTGAAGAATAATCGGCGTGTGACCTTTGATGATAATTGTCATAAGGCCTTTGCAGACCTGAAAGATTTATTGACATCTCCTCCTGTATTAGGCTACCCACAGCCGTCTGGAACTATCATTCTGGATACTGACGCGAGTGGATTCGGTATGTCTGGAGTCCTCTCTCAGATGCAGAATTCGAGAGAGGTGGTTTTGAGTTATGCCAGTAATACGTTGACTAAGGCCCAACAGAATTACTGTGCTACAAAAAGAGAGTTGCTAGCTGTTTTGACTTATTTATCTAAGTTTCAACATTATATAATAGGGCAACATGACTTTATGTTGAGAACTGATCATGCTTCGTTGCGCTGGTTAATGAACTTTAGAGACCCTTCTGGTATGCTAGCAAGGTGGTTAACCACTTTGCAGCATTATGGATTGCGGGAAGATCAGATTGTTCATAGGCCGGGCCGCAAACACATAAATGCGGACGCGCTTTCGCGGCTGCCGGTGAGAAGATGTCCCAGAGAAGATTGTCTGGATTGTGGTGCACATGACGCCGTAGTAGCTACAATGACTGTGGACTACCATATATTTTCAACATTGGCGGGTGATCGGTTGAAGGTAGCGCAAGAAGAAGATGATGTTCTCACCAGAATCAAATCAATAGTACAGGGTCTTACTCAGAAGCCAGACAATAAAGCTTTGTTGGCTGAGGGGGGAGAGTTCTGTTACTATGTGAGTAAGATAGAATTTTTAAAAGTGGAAAAAGAATTGCTGTGTATGGATTGGGAAAGCGACAACGGAGTTGTGTATACACGTGTACTGGTACCTCTAGCTCTGAGGAAGGAGTTATTCCGTACTTTGCACGGGAGTAAGCTTGCAGCTCACTTCGGCGAGTTCAAAACTTATCAGGCGGCAAGACAAAAGTTTGTTTGGCCCCGGATGAAGAGGGATATCGCCGATTGGGTACGCGGCTGTGAAGTTTGCGCTTCTTGTAAGAGTAGGGGTGGAAAAGGTATAACCCCGTTGAAGAAGGAAATCCATGGTGTGCGCTGGAGCCGCATTGCTTTGGATATCATTGGTCCATTTAGGAGAACCCCTAGGGGAAATAGTTGTGTGATGGTTGTCACAGATTATTTTTCTAAATGGGCTGAGGCTTACCCGCTTCCCGATCACACAGCCGCTACCTGTGCGATGGCCTTGTTTACTGAGTGGGTGCTAAGGTACGGCCCACCGGTCTCCCTCCAGACTGATGGAGCGCCAGAATTTCGTTCAGCTCTTTTAAAGGAGTTATTACTCTTGCTTGACATAGAGCAGTTGATGTCCCTTCCCTATAGACCCCAGGCAAATGGGCAGGTAGAACGTTGGAATCGTGTTCTTGTTGAGCAATTGTCATGTTTGACACAATTTGAGGATTTGAATTGGGATTTGTTGGTGCCCTGTATTGCACATGCTTATAGAGGAGCGGTGCATAAGAGTACTATGTGCACGCCAAATTTGGTGGTATTCGGTACAGAATTAACAGTCCCGGCTGACATTATATATGGTACTCTGACTGGGGACGTTGATTTCCCTTGTCGCAGTGTCTTTGTGGAGGAGATTAAAACGCTATTGCTGAAAGGACATAGATTTGTTAGGGAGCGTTTGGGGCATTCAGCCGTTTATCAGAAACGATATTTTGATAGGCGGGCGAGACCCAAGGTTTTCAAATCTGGAGATGTTGTATGGAGGTATGCGACGCCTATGGCTCAGAAGAAATATGGCCCTAAATGGGATGGTCCTTTTGAAGTCATACGTCGTGTGCAGGGTTCTACCTATGAACTCAGGACTGAGGAGGGAGTTCTCAGATGGAATGGAGATTTACTAAAATTGGCTTTTGATGCAGATGGGACTCCAGTGCAGGTTACTAACTTGCATAGAGCATCAGAGTATCAGAAGCAGCAGGTAGCGGGTAAAGACTACTTGAAGATTACTCCTCAAGGTCGTGTCATACCCGGGCGGCATGCTCCTGCCGTGTTACCTGCAGCTAATATAGTTAGACATGTGAAAAGGCGCGGCCGTCCGCCCAATAAACCAGCTTTGTTGTCTGACCGGCCGCCGGGCCTGGGAACGAAGCTGGAAGGTGGCACAGCGGCTGTGGTGTCTGAGAGTTCCAGTGATTCAGATTCTGAGGAAAAGGTAGAAGGTTCACCACTAGCCAAGACTATGGATGGTTTGTTGCGATCAGGTTACTTAGAGGAGCGGCCTAGGCGTCATAGGCAAGCACCTGACCGATTAGGCTATGAGTGAAAAAATTGGGTGAAAGGTGCAGAGGAAAAAAAAAATGACACAACGAGAAGTACTGGTTTAATAATGTCTTACACGAGCATGGCGGGGGTGAAGCTACTCCGTGTGTGGGAGTTATTTAATTAAAAAAAACATCATAATTACTGTACGTGGTTCAGTAATTGAATTGATTTGGAAAATGTAATCGACTGGCAGGGCATGTAGCCTCTCATTGTCCTGACACCTACTGGGAAATGTGATTGGGCCGAAGCAATACACCCCACGGAAAGTAGGGAGAGACTGCTTGATTTTCTTTTCTAATGATATTGGTTACTGCAAGTGAAAGAGTGATGGACTTTGCTCGGGAGTTCAGGTCCCTGGTACTGTGTGTATGCTTGCTATAGTGAGCAGGCAGGCAGCGGTATCCAGGCCGTGTGTACTCTGGCGTGAACGGCTCGGCAACAGGTTTATGATGCTATATTTAGAGGGAAGAAAGTCCTCCGATTGGCGGAGGTGTCGCGAGACTAGGTCACGAGAGCTGGCGGGAGCGTCCGTCTGCAGAGTACGCTCGGGCAGTGAACACAACGCACGTGTTTCACTATCCAGTTGTATGTGACTTGGTTTGCTTGGCTTATCCCCCCGATAAATCATTGTATTCCTAGGTTGTTGTTGAGTTGGTTGGCAGAGTTTGTATTTTGTCTGTGTCCCTAACCTTGAAACTCCATCTGGAGTTCTCAAGCAGATAGGATGTCTGACAAGGAAGAGTCGGCCATGGACGTTGAGTCGCCTCCGGGCGATAATCAGAAGAAGGAGGCGGTGGTTGGTGATGATGCAGCAGCTAGCGGGAGTCAGCCCACAGCCGAAGACGCTGCGCCTGTGGTCGCTGAATCTGTCTCGCTAGAGGAGCCGCCTAGTGCAAGTTGGGCTGAAGAAATGGAGGCTGAGATAAAAGCAGATTATGAGAAGATTGAGAAAAAGAGAATGGAGTTGGAGAAGGCGAAGGAGCGCAAGGCTGTGGCTGATTGGCAAATTCCTAAGCTTAGGTCGCGGAGGAAAGTTAAGCATGTCAAGGCTACTGCTTCTGCTTCCAAAGCCGCCGAGGCGGGTGATAGTGATGGTGAGGAAACTACCACAGCCGCTTCTTTGCCTAAACCTAAGAGGAAGGACAAGAAATTGGATGTTAAGGCAGACAAGAAATCGGATGTTAAGGCAGACAAGAAATTGGATGAGAAGACCGAAAAGAATAAAGACTCTGGTGCCGTGTCAGATAGTGCAAAATCTGACAGTGGTAAATCGAAATTGAAGAAGAAGGAATTTAGTTCTCCTAAGGGTGCGCCTAAGGACACCCGCAAGACCCGTGATAGGCAGAGGAATGCGAGCAGTAGTTCGCGAGGCTCCTCCGTGGATGGTGGTGACCAGGCGCGTTCCAGTCACACAGGTGGTCCCGGCCTAAACACGGTAGAGGATGTTGTGAAGGCATTGTCAAAGCCAGGTTGGAAGGGTGCGGCTAAGAAGATGACTGACCCCTCTATTCCCGTGCGAAACCAAGCTCGTTGGTGGTTGAAAGATAGGCTTGAGGGAATTGAGTTGACTCCAACCAATATGGCTAATATTGTCCCCAAGAAGAATGATGGAGTTACCACTGCTCCAGAATCGGATGATGAAGATGAGGTGTTGGGAGATTATTGGACGGAAGCTCCAATAATGCCTCGGTACGAGGATAAATTTCACTACTTGAAATCTCGTACTGGGAAAGCTGATGGACATAAGCAGATTATTGAATTGGTAATGGATAAGCTGAATGGCGCCCCCTTGCTATGGAAACCAGGGTATAGGTGTCCATTCACTTGGTGTCGTTATTTGGGCGAGGAAATTAATCCTTGTGGGATTAAAATCTATCGCACCAAAGAACGATTTTATCGACATTTGTGTGAGGAGCACTGCCCAGCTGTGCAACTCCTTACTTGCCCACATGCTCATTCGTGTGGAGTAAGGTTAGACAGACGATCAGATTTGATTAAACATTTGATGAAGGGTCCTAGTGGACATAGGAATGGACCTGAAAGATCGCGGGAGTGGACGTCCAGCTACAGAGTGGTGGAGCAGGAAGCGGCTAACCTCGGCTGTGTGAGATTTGCGCGGATGGGCAGATACGATCTTGATCGTGTTATGACCATCGGCCGCCATCGAGCTCTAGCCGAGGCCCGGCATAGTGCTACTGAGGCTAGGAGGACAGTGAATAAAAATTTCGCTGATGCTCCTCTGCCTGCTAAGAATGCTTGGACTGCTAAAGGCCCTTCTCAAGCGACTATTGCTGCCGTGTTGACTGGTGCTCGCCCGAAGGATACGTCAAGCGTGGCTGCATTGAATATGCCTGCGGCTGCCGCTGGTGCTCCTGGTGGTGAAGCAACTGATAGGCGGGTGGTTGCTCATGGAGAGTTGCCTGTCAATATGAGGAATACGAATCAGGAAAGTGCTAGGCCAGTTGCTGCAGCTTCTGTGCTTCCTTATTTGCCTACAGATGAGACTTTGTGTTCTGCCGCCACAGATATTGATAGAACCTTGTCCGATGCTTCAATTGGTATCAACCAAGCTGTCGCTCGGTCCTTAGACGCTGTGAAGCTAGCCGTACAAGTTGCTTTAACCCCTATGATTGATATCAGCGAGGTGAGAGCAGCTGCGGCAGAGATCCCGGCTATGCGGGCTAGGATCGTTGATTTAACCAGGCAGTTGGAGTATTATAAGCAGGAGGACCATCTTTCTAGGGAAACAATTCTAGATTTGAAGTGTCAGCTCTCTGCTTATGAGTCTGGTGAACCGGAGATGAAAAGGAAAAAGACTGAGAAGAAGGCGGAAGCGGTTGACTCTGATGTGGTGAGGAAATCGGATCTGGCAAAGATTATGTCGGATTTGTTGCAGCAACATACCGCTTCTCTGGCGAAGTTGCCTTTGCCTGCTTCTCCACAGAGAAGGCAGACACAACCGCCTGCTGAGGGAGTGTTGAAAGTTTCGCCTCGGCCGCAGCGAGTTGTCGTGCAACCTCACCCACCTCTACAGAAATTGACTTTGCAGAGATTGCCAGCTGCTCCGGCTGTGACTCCTGTTAAGCCGATTATTGTTAAGGAGATTTTGGAAGGACCTTGTGGTGATACTTGGAAGTCAGTGATGAACCCATCAATTGATTTAGTATCTCCGCAACGTTGTGGTGCTAGGTGGAGTCAGACTACTGTACAGTTGCCTGCTCAATCGCCATTACAACAGCATATGTTGCAACAGTCTCTGCAACAACAACAGCATTTGCAACAGCAGCAGTTGCAGCAGCAGCAGTTGCAACAGCAACAGTTGCAGCAAGAACGGCAGTTGCAGCAAACTTTGCAACAACAGCAAAGCCAGCATATGCAGCAGTCTCAATTGTCCTTGCCTTCATATAGTCCTTATTTAATGCAGGGCTTTGCGCCTCTGACCCAGTTCGGTGGAGTGCAGCGGCAGTTAGGGGGAAACCCGTCTATACAGGGCTCTCCCGCTCGTGTTCATGGTCAGTCAGCCGCTGGTATTTTGGATACGAGTGGCGCTCCCATTGCTCCGCCAGGATTTGTTGGTGTGACTCCCGTGGGTATTGAGGAGAAGGGGTCAGTTCAACTGTCAACCGTGACTCCTCTTTTCTCCTCCCCGGTGAGAAAAATTGGCGATATGATTGCTAGGGCTATGACTTTTGGTTCGGGAGAAGACCAACCCACACCGACCAAGGAAGTGGTGTTAGAAACACAGTCAGACCCGGGTACTATCTCTGTGGGTAATGAGAAGCAGGATATTTCTGGTTCTCCCCATGGTAGCGATACCTGGGAGCGGGGTGTTGATGAGGAAGATAGGAATATGGAAATTGATCCTGCGTATGAGGAGGAATTGCTGAAGGGAGACCCTGATGATGCTTACCCGACGGTTTAAAATTTCGCCTTGGAATCTGTCTCTGAGGTTTGTTGTTCATTTTGATACTTGAGATGTGATGAACTCGAGCCGTATGCGGTAGTGGATAGCCCAGCTGAGATGACCAGACTTGATGGACATGACCCGGGATGACCTTTCTACCAGTCGCCTTGGTCGGATTGTAACCAGCTTGGACTTGGACGTTGGATTTTACCTCGAACACCAGCAAAAGACTATTATCAAGACCTACCAACTTGTGCCTCAAACGGACTAAACTAGGATGTTACCGGACATTTGTGCTACGTTTACCAACCTGCGGACAATACCTTGCGGTTGGAAACTCTGTGAATACTTTTACATACGGACTAAAACTTTCATATGGACTGGAGTGGATATTTCTTCACACTGCGATAGAATTCCTTGTGTGTTTTTACTTCAGCGTTGTTCGTGTATTCTACAAACCGGTATGGATTCCTGTGTTATCATATTTTTACTCTGTGATAATTTTTATATTGTTTGAGTGTCAAATTTACCTACTATTGTTGCTTGCGTTAAACTTACTTGTAAACCTTATGGTATAGACTCTTATGTAAGGTCTAAAGCGGTTGTGCCCTCCTAACAATAAAAGGGGAGGGGCATTGTGGTGCGCGGCTCTGGATTGACATTTGTTAAACCAGAGCCGGGGCTACGCGGCTGTTGTACCAGTCCCGCTAAGTAAGTCTAGAGTAGCCGCGCTGGTCGCGGTTGTGGTGGGTTTTGACCGATAGAGGTCGTTGTATTTCGGTGGTCTGTATTTTAACTTTTTTATTGCTGTGTGATACTGCTTGTTCCATATATTTACTGTTATTCCTTCCTTATACACCCATTGTGTATGCACACCTATGTATTGATTACTCGATATGACGTATTGTATAGTTGTTGTTCTCGTGAGAGCAGCCCGGGTGAGGAACAGAAGTATATAAAGAGAGAAGCTGGCGAGGTCCATTAGATCCTGTTGTTGTCGTTGTCTTTATTCGATAGATTAAGTCTCATAGTCGCTTAAGGCCGTCGATCGGACACTACAGCTTCATAAATCTTGATGAAATTCTATATGGATACAGCTATCATAGTTACTAACTCGCACACCAAAAATCAGCATGAATTTCCAGGCCAAATTTTTTATGTTACAACTTAATTATGAGAAAATTGGCTAAAAATGATAAATATTTGATTTACACACATATGGCTCCATAAATTTTAATGAAATTTAATATGGATGTATAGGGATCGTAGATACTAACTCCCACACCAAAAATCAGCATAAATCTTTTATCTGAAATGTTTATATTATACATACTTCGTCTGCATAATGCTGATATTCCCTGCTATATGTATTGAATACACATTGCATGAAAAATGGCAAAAGTTGTAACCCACTACTCACGCTAGGCGTTACCGCGCACCCCGTTACAAGATCAGTACTGAGTCACCTTAAACACAATCCTTGTTTAACTGTTAGCACGGCCCATTAAAGATCCCTTTTTTTAGATTAATCCAATTAATCTTCATCATGAAAGTAAATGTTAGAGGAAGTCTGGGTGGAAAAACAAGGGTTAAAAAGGTATGATATTGATGTAGTAACTAATAGGGGGTAAAAACTCCAGGGCTGTACTGGAGGAAGGGAAGGGGGAAGGGGGGGGGGGGGGGGTAGCATGCCTGACAACTATTAATTAGAGTGGGGTCCAGGGACCGTGGTGAGGAAATCACTTCAGACGCTCATACAAAGCAGGTGCCATACAAATGAATCTGTGCTGGTGCAGATTTATAAATGTAGAATTCCTACATTATACTACGACTGAATGGGTTTTTCACTTTGGGCGGGAAGAATACATAGATGGAACATGCCAACGGGGAGGGCAGGAAAGGTGTTATCCACCGAGGATTTAGGTGGGGGGACCGAGGGCCGAAGCGCAGCGTAGGCCCGAGGTCCCTCCACCTAAATCGAGGTGGATAACACCTTTCCTGCCCTCCCCGTTGGCATGTTCTATATTTATTACACCCCTGAAATAAATACAACAGAAACTAACAGAAATGTGTATACTATAGTTCTGATAAATCAAGTTGTTTTCCTCATTTGATTGTGTTTTTCTTGTGAACATGAAGGAAAATAGTTCCTGACAATTTTTAGACAGGAATAGTTTCAATTCAGTTACTGAGTAGGCCTAGGCTAGGCCTAGGCCTAGGTCTATGGATTAGATCCTAACAGAATACAAATAAATATCCTATTACTTTTATTGTGTAAAAAAACTAGTAACAACACTTTAATTAACATCTGCCACACCTTATAAGGACTTGAATTGCATAAATAATTAAATTACAGAGGTCGACTAGGCCTATAGACCTACATGTGGGTGACAGTGAATCACAGTGAATTGGCAGATTTAACACCAGTTTTGACAGTGAATCAACATGATTTGCACAGAGAATAGGCTATAATCAATATAAAGTAGAAATCCTGACTGTTTGTGGATAAATAAGGAAGCTAGGAGGCCATAATTTACCTTTTTCCCCGATGCCGGCCATGACGCAAAAGCATACATCGTGACGTCTTCTATTTACACAACGTTAGTAACGCACATTGTGCTTGACAACGCTTTTTCCCGCGCAGTGATCAGGCCTATGTACTGGGCCTACTTTTGTTATTAGCTAAGGGCGATGTAATTAACATGTTATCAACCACCCTCTGTAAGCGGGTGGTACAATGTTGAAAGTATAGGCAACTACATCACAGGGGTGTAATAAGTTCATTTATTAGTGTTGCCATTGTGTTGTATAAAGAGACGGAATGGCCGCGGTGTAAGCGTGTCTGTGATTGGTCTATATCCCCGTCATTGATGACGTCAGACCAATCCGAGATGAACTTACTTAGCCACGAAGCACATTAAGAAAAACATGGCCGTTGTGAACTGCTTCTGCCAGCCCATTACAAGCGTAAGAATGATGATTTTCCATTATTTCCAAGTCATAGTATAAAGAAAGAACTGTACTTGAAATTAGGAACTACTCGTGTGATTCAATGGCTTTTGTTTACACGTAATTTTGCATCCAACGCACAACCTGTGGCCACTTGTTGCAAGCAAAATAAAGTGTAAACTGGAGCCATTGAATCACACTTGTAGTTCTAACTTCTCGTTCAGTTCTATCTAAGGCTTTGGTTATCACATAGAACTGCTGCAGTATATATCCTTCACACATAACTTACATTTACATTAGTTTATTATTTTTCCTGAGATTATCATCGCAAGGCATAACACCAAGACGGTATAGTTTTCATGGTGCAAACATATTTTACCAAGACTAGTTCAGCTCATACAACTGCTCTTCCACTAGGCTCAGGTCGTCAGACATGTACAATCAGCAGCTCTACACATTTAGTAAATTCTGCTAAATTAGGCCGAATTATCCTGGTGAAACAATGAATACCAGGTATTTCTGAATATCTGAGTATATATGGGATTGTCTTGATTAAAAGAATCTGTTCTGACATTTTGAACTATATTTTAAACCTAATTTTTTTAAAGCTTAAATTGGGTCTATTTGAGAGGATAGGTGGAGGTGAATTGTACATTTCCTGACGAGCTGACCCACTAGTACCTGGATAATGTATTATTAACTCTTCTATTCCAGGAATTATTTTAATTTGACCAAGATACATTTGGTACAAACCACTACAAAACAACAACACCAATAAATGTACCATGTCGCTATTCTTTCTTTACACCCAGGCTAGCGATTTCTCCTTTGAACTTCCTTCTCAGTTGTGGTCAAGACCAAGCAAGTCCGACCGTGACTGGATCGTACACTTGGTGCGCGAGTGCTGCGGTTGCCTGCCCGGCACCGCGCCTATAATCCCGCTTCAGGTACAAAATATGCAACCTTCTCAACCACAGGTACATCTCTACATTGCTGCACATTGACCAGTCAGGCCACCACATTCACACAGTATCACCGCTTTAATACATGTGTACCACATTCATACAGTATCACTGCTTTAATACATGTGTACCACTGCTTTAATACATGTGTACTGTTCATACAGTATCACCGCTTTAATACATGTGTACCACATTCACACAGTATCACCGCTTTAATACATGTGTACCACATTCATACAGTATCACTGCTTTAATACATGGGTACCACTGCTTTAATACATGTGTACTGTTCATACAGTATCACCGCTTTAATACATGTGTACCACATTCACACAGTATCACCGCTTTAATACATGTGTACCACATTCACACAGTATCACCGCTTTAATACATGTGTACCACATTCATACAGTATCACTGCTTTAATACATGTGTACCACTGCTTTAATACATGTGTACTGTTCATACAGTATCACCGCTTTAATACATGTGTACCACATTCATACAGTATCACTGCTTTAATACATGTGTACCACATTCACACAGTATCACTGCTTTAATACATGTGTACCGTTCATACAGTACCACTGCTTTAATACATGTGTACCACATTCACACAGTATCACTGCTTTAATACATGTGTACCACTGCTTTAATACATGTGTACCACATTCACACAGTATCACTGCTTTAATACATGTGTACCACATTCACACAGTATCACTGCTTTAATACATGTGTACCACATTCATACAGTATCACCGCTTTAATACATGTGTACCATTCATACAGTATCACCGCTTTAATACATGTGTACCACATTCATACAGTATCACTGCTTTAATACATGTGTACCACATTCACACAGTATCACCGCTTTAATACATGTGTACCATTCATACAGTATCGGTGCTTTAATACATGTGTACCACATTCATACAGTATCACTGCTTTAATACATGTGTGTACCACATTCATACAGTATCACTGCTTTAATATTATACATGTACAAGTGTACCGCATTCAGACAATATCGCATCTTTAACATGTGTAGCCTTCCCTTCAATACAATGCACCCAACTTATGCTTATAGTGTTTTCTGCAAATTTAGTAGGTAACATTTATAGTATCTATATGTCATATTACAATATATATCATTACACACACGTCACTTTTCCCATCGCATTTTAACATTTAAATGTACGATACATATATCAGGGTGCTAGGACAGAACCCCGCTGCCACCCCTCCCCCCCCCCCCACCCCCCGGTTAGGGGGTTTTGCCCTAGATGGGTTCTGACCGGGGTTTGTTTAGCGGGACCACATATCAGTCACTCAGTATGCTTGGTATATGTATGTATCCTAGTCTCACATAACACACAGGTTCACTGAGCACTTGTACATGAAATATACACATTGCACACAGGTTCACTGAGCACTTGTACATGAAATATACACACATAACATCACACCGTACATGGACGTGACGTTAGTAAACACCCGTGATATTGTACATTTCATCATGGCACACATAATTACCTACAGTAGTAGTATATAGTGTATTGGATTGTATTTGTCTGCAGACCAGTGTATATTGGAGGCGGGGGAATCATTGATTGTGTCAAAGTGACGATGATATGATTTATAACTGCCATGGTAGACAGAACAATGTCAATATTTATATCATATCAGTTATTTTTTCTTCAGCCACAATAACTGTCCTAAAATGAAAAACCACTGTAAGGCACAAGAGGGCTTGTATACCTCCCATATGCCGGAGAAATACCCCCTTAAAGTAATGTAGTATAAATCAAAATCAAATCAAACTGTGATCTGTTTCAGGAAAATTATTCATGAAATACTTCTCAAAGTGATGTATTTACAAGATCTCTTTGTTTGAATGCTTTCTTATTTGGAGTGTCTAGTACTTGAGGTTGTATGAATACATGTACCACATTTCAAGCCAGTTCATGAAATATTCCTTGAGTTTCTAAAGTCATCTGATCATGATTCTATGGAGTGGCATCATGTCAAGTCAACAATGTACATAAAATGATTGCGTTAAATATCACTATTTAAAATCTAATGTTTCAGTAAACATTAATGATCCGTTCAGATTTCAGGGCAGAAATAATGGAATGAGAAAAACCTTGCGATTTATTCACTTCTGAAAAACTAGGAGCAGGTACTTAGCGAGCGTTTCAGTAAAATCCATTCATTATTTTGAACACAGAACCACTGCATTAAACACGATTACTTAAAATCCAAAATTTCCTTTTAAGTAAAAAACGGGATTTGTTCGTATTTCAGGACTGAAACATGGGGAAATGTGCCAGCTTATTTTGATTTATTTTGACAAGAAATAACTGTATTACATGTATTTATCCGGGGGCGAATAACAGATTAAAAAGTTAGCGGCAGGCCAAATGCCCTGTTAGCCGACTACTGCGGGATTCAATACAAATTGCGAGGCGCGGGGCAATCAAGCCAACTCTCCCGGGGCTGGCGGACAATCTGTGTCCTCTGGGCCGGCCTTGGGACAGATTTTCAGAAAATGTACAATTGGCAGCTGTACACATTTAGTAAATTCTGCTAAATTAGGCTGCAATTTGGTCAATACTAGGTAGATTGATTTGAGTATATTCGGCATTGCATTGATTGTAGCAATCTGTTTGGTTAGGTTGAACTGTATTTTGTACTTTATTTTTGTCTGAAATGTAGGTTATTTCGGAGAATTGGTGAAGGTGAATTGTACATTTCCTGGCGACTTCACCCATATATTAGCCACTCTCACCTCCTCAGGTTCAGGTCTTCAGAAAATGTACAATCGGCAGCTCTAAACATTTAGTAAATTCTGCTAAACCTGCTAAATTCTGCTAAACCTACCACCTGTTTGGTTAGGTTGAACTGTATTTTGAACTTTATTTTCGTCTGAAATTTGGGTTGGTTGAGAAGGGTTTTCCCTCAGTTGGAAGAGACTCTCTCAACTCTGAGCCTAGATAGACTGGAAGGACTGGGACTTGTGGCATGCTGTATTGCCTGCCATAAACAAGACAACCTACTACTGCCCAATTGCTATAGTATCTTTCGATACTAGGAGGGTAGCCCAGCTGATTTGCCTAACTGCTATTTTCTTTTGCTTCTAATTTTTAGTATATAGTTCTTTTTTTGTATTTCTTTTTTTCATTTGATTGCATAGGCAACCATCACTCACTTCCAAACCTGGCCTCCTCCACTCTGGGCCACAATCAGCAGGAGGCATTTCACAGTGATGTTACACTTCAGTTACATAACTTATCTGATGATCTCCTCAGATATTTCCTCTCACTGAAATCAGTTTACACAGATGTACAGATGACAGTCTACAGATCCAAAGATAAAGATCTTACAGGATGTAGCTTGTCAGATCACACTTGTAGGCCTGGCCTAGTAGGAATGCCTAGTAGCCAACCCCCTGCCTAGTAACTATTCACAAGCTTTCAGGGTTGTTCACTTATCCTCAAGCACCATCCTAGTAGCCAACCCCCTGCCTAGTAGCCAACCCCCTGTCAATCACAGCCAGTCTGTACACCTCCCTCCCTGTCCTCCCTCCTCCCTCCCTGTCACTCACAGCAAACAGGCCAAGACAATACACTCCTCCACTTAACAACACCAGCCAACACAGTCAAAACAGACCCATGTGGCCACTGACAGGCCACCCCTCCAATTTAGACTTAGCCAGGGGTGCGACACACAGGCTCCTGTATAAGTATACCTTTCCTATAGTGATACTAAAAGGAGGCTGCGCCCATTCAATCGAAATACAACTTAATACAGAAAAGCACTCAGAGGCTACCCTCCTAATAATGAATGGAAAATTATTGTTCAAAATGTGGATCAGGGGTGGCAGAGTGGTCTAAAGTACTGGCTATGAACCAAGAGGTCGGAGGTGGTGAGTTCGAGTCTTCACTCTAGCCCCTCAGCCTCTCAGATGAGATAAGAATGGTATATCATAATCAGTGATTGGACGCCTTCTGCGTTGATGGCTTTCCTGACGTTGGAGTAGGCGTCCTAATGGGATTATAATGGGATTTTAGAGTCATAATAGGATTCTAATGGCACTTTCAATTTGCGGTGAGAGGCCTTCCCTCAGTTTGAAGGGACGCTCTTATCTTTGCCTAGACTGTCCTGGTGTGGGTGCAATTTCCCCTCCCACAGACACTAGGGGCAGACCGTTATTTTAAGAATAGGTAAACCGTAACGACAGATTAGATGAATTGTTACCATTACCAATGCTAAATGGATTAAAAGATGAATCCAAAACCAATCTATCCACTCCCACTCGTGACAACCTAGGATTAATTATCTTTAATAGGCAAAATGAGCTGATATAGGATTAGTTTTGATCAGGGTGACAAGCATTGAAATGAACAATCTGATATCTCGCCCACGCAAACCACGATTCCCTGAACTCAACCAGAATGGAGGAGTGTGTGAGTGAGATTGGTTGCTTTACGCCCTTATCAACACATTGAAGGTTATATCAAGGGCAGGAGAGCTGAGAGGGAGGCAGTTTATGGTCATACCCAGGAAATAGAGATAGAGAAGAAGGGAGAGAGACAGAGAAAAGGTGACAGAAAGACACTTGACGGTCTTACCCAGGACCAGCTCGACCAGTGGAGGTGGAGGAGTGTGCAATCTGACGGTGTGGGTGCCCGTAGTACAAGCAATACATCTCCAGTCTCAACATAAGATCGATAACAATTAAGAAACAATGTCCACGGGGCCGCCTTAAGTAGAGAGATGTGCATAGTATTACTGAGAGTACAGTAACAGGGTGCTTCCAGAATCCAAGGGCGTCCCTAACAACGCCTTTTCATTTCAATAAATAAATTGTAAATTATGACAGAAAAATATGACAAAGTAGCAATATCATTAAAATTACGAATATTTGAAGAAGAAAAAAGTAAGAGTGAGTGAGTGAGTGAGTGAGATTGGTTGCTTTATGTCCTTATCAACACATTGAAGGTTATATCATGGGCGGAAGAGCTGAGAGGGAGGTAGTTTATGATCGTAACCAGGAAATAGAGATAGAGAAGAAGGGAGAGAAAGACAGAGATAAGAGACAGAAAGGCAGTTTATGGTCATACCCAGGAAATAGAGATAGAGAAGTAGGGAGAGAGAGAGACAGAGAAAAGAGACAGAAAGGCACTTTATGGTCATACCCAGGAAATAGAGATAGAGCAGAAGGGAGAAAGAGAAACAGAGAAAAAGAGAGAAAAAAGTTACAAATATTTGTATGTCAGATTTGAGCTGAATCCATCCCAGCAGGCACCGTAAGAGACATGCGCAGGTGCACATACAATGCCCCTATAGAATAGCGGCATCCATCTCCATCCATGTACATTAGCCTGATTAAATTCTACCTTCTGCCTGTAAGTGAAGATCAATGGAGAGGGCAAGACGAGCCACCATACTCGAGTAGACCCATCTCCCAACATATGGGTCAGATCACCAGAAAATGTACAATCACCAGCTCTACACAATTACGAAATTCTGCTAAATTAGACTAAAAAATGACAAATACTCGATATATCTGAGTATATTTGGTATTACGTCGACTAACAAAATCTGTTTGATTGTGTTTAACTGTATTTTGAGTCTCATTTTTGTCTTAAATCTGATTTATTTGAGAGAATTAGTTAATGCGAATTGTACATTTGTGGTGATTTGCCCATGTAGACTCAACCCCTGCCACACCCATGTCAGATTTTCAGAAAATGTACAATTCACCTTCACCAATCCTCTCAAATAACCCACATTTAAGACAAAAATGAGCTTCAAAACGCAGTTTAACATAACAGAATTGATACTTTAAATCAATGCAATACCAAATATACTCAGATATACCCAGTATTCATCATTTTTCAGCCTAATTTAGGAGAATTTCCTAAATCTGTAGAGCTGTCAATTGTACATTTTCTGAAAATCTGCCACAGCCATTGTTTGAGGCAATAAAGGCCCCTGCCACTCGCCCCATCCACAGCCATACAATAAGCCCCAATTATACACCACCACCAGCACAATATCTATGTGAGAAATACCCCCCGCTGACAGCGACCGGGGCGAATAATGACACGACCAGACGAATATTCAGCGACGGGACACAACTTGTACCATTAGAGCTGCAATCAGGAATACCATTTACATGGCTCTTATAGGCCACACGGCAAAGCACTTAAGGAGAAACCGAGGATTTAATAACTTCCTTGGTAATAACCACAAGCGATACTATGACATGATGAAAATGCATAGATATTATATAAGAGTTTTAGTATATTTGGGTCAGATTTTCAGAAAATGTACAATTGGCAGCTGTACTCATTTAGTAAATTCTGCTAAATTAGGTTGAAAAAAATCAGGAATACCGGGTATATCTGAGTATATTTGGCATCGAGTTGATTTAAAGTGTCAGTTCTGTTATGTTAAACTGTATTTTGAAGCTCATTTTCGTCTGAAATTTGGGTTATTTGAGAAGATTGGAGAAGGTGAATTGTACATTTTCTGAAAATCTGACCCATATAGGGCACACGGCAAAGCACTTAAGGAGAAACCGAGGATTTAATAACTTCCTTGGTAATAACCACAAGCCACAATGACATGATGCAAATGTAAAGAAGTTATATAAGAGTGTATTTAGTATGTATGCTTACTAAGTGTGCCCCAAGACTTTTAAAGTAAATTCCACTTTAGGTTCAGAGCCGATCAGAACAGAATGTCAGTGATTGGACGCCTACTGCGCTAATGGTATTCAAAAAGATCCAGTCAAGACTTATAGGGCACACGGCAAAGCACTTGAGGAGTAACCGAGGATTTAATAACTTCCTTGGCAATAACTATCAGCTATAATATCATAAGAAAAATGCATGGATGTTATATACATGTTGTATAAGAGTTTTAGTATATATATCCTCTAGTCCCGTTGGTTAACCTTACCAAGTGCGCTCCAAGATTAAAAAGGATTGTATGTCAGTGATTGGACGCCTACTGCGTTAATGGTTTCCGTCCTAATGGCACTAACCACCAGCGATACTATGACATGATGATAAAAATGCATAGATATTATATAAGAGTTTTAGTATATTTACTGATGGTTAAGCGTAATACCGAGTGCGCTCCAAGATCAAAAAGGATTGTATTTCAGTGATTGGATGCCTACTGCGTTAATGCTTTCCATCCTAATGGGAATAACCATCAGCGCTACTATGACATGATGAAAATGCATCTAGATGCTATATTTATAAGAGTTTTAGTATATTTACTAACGTTTAAGCTTACCAAAAGTGCTCCAAGATCAAAAAGTAAATACAGACTAAGCCTCTTAAATCGGATAAGAATGGCATGTCAGTGATTGGACGCCTACTGCGTTAATGGCATTCCCGGCCCTGGGTTGGCGTTCTAATGGGATTATAATGACATTTTGTGGTTTGGAGCGAGAGGCTTTCCCTCAGTTTGGAGGGACTCTCGCAAATCTGAGCCTAGACTGAATAGCATGAACATACATGTATAACATCATGATTGGACGCCTACTGCGCTAATGGTTTCCCCAACCCAGGAGTATGCGTCCTAATGGTATTTTGCGGTTTGGAGCAAGCGAGAGGCTTTCCCTCAGGTTGGAGGGACTCTCTCAACTCTGGGCCTACATTTCTTCCAAGGATGCCTACAATCTGGATAACTCGCATACATGTATAAGAGCCACAGGCATTCACTTGCGTAGGGCCTTTAAAAATATCAATAATCACTTTTAAATTCATTTATTTATTCTGACGGGGCTACAACAGGATCTGGCATATGCCAATATACTGCTTCATTTTCAGCAGTAGGAATTGCTTCCCATATGTCATCCTGTCACAGGTCATCTATGCAATATAATAACATATTAATTAAACATGTCATACTGTCACAGATCATCTATGCAATATAATAACATATTAATTAAACATGTCATACTGTCACAGGTCATCTATGTAATATAATAACATATTAATTAAACATGTCATACTGTCACAGGTCATCTATGTAATATAATAACATATTAATTAAACATGTCATACTGTCACAGGTCATCTATGTAATATAATAACACATTAATTAAACATGTCATACTGTCACAGGTCATCTATGTAATATAATAACATATTAATTAAACATGTCATCCTGTCAGAAGTCATCTATTCAATATAATAACATATTAATTAAACATACGAGGGCTGACAGGTGAGATGGTTAGTTAAGAATTCCTGTCAATAGGGGAGTTGCATAGCCGCCATTTTGAATCTTGATTCGCATGTCAGGTTCAGAAGGCAGTTTTGACTCCCTGAGTCTCAGGGAGTCATTAACACTTTAGCCGTAGTCTTAGCCTTGTGGTTAAGCTTATCGCTGGATGTGGTATCGAGGAATGTGGGGTGTCTGGATAGGACTGATGGCATTATGGGGCTAATGGTACAGTATAAAATCTATAGACCATGTTAAGCATGGAGTATTTATCAACGCTCTAATGTCAATATCTATGTGTTATACATGTTTACATAACACAAGTGCCCATCTTTCCCATCATGCATTTAATTAACATAGATGATTAATACAAGCTGTGGTGAAAATATTGTTGCAATTTTCGATGAAAATAATGCCAAATATTAGTATGTCAGATTTCATCAGAATCCATCCCATGATGCACTGTAACAGACATAAGCTGTGGCACATGCAAATCCCCTATTGAGAATGAAATGGGGGAATATGATAAAGTCAGACGGAGCCCATTATATACATCCTATGGAGCACTGTATGCTTTAGGCGAGTGACAGCCACAGTTGATAGGTAGGTCAGATTTTCAGAAAATGTACAATTGGCAGCTCTACACAATTTTAGTAAATTCTGCTAAATTGGGCTGAAAAAAATCAGGAATACCGGGTATATCTGAGTATATTTGGCATCGAGTTGATTTAAAGTGTCAGTTCTGTTATGTTAAACTGTATTTTGAAGCTGATTTTCGTCTTAAATGTGAATTATTTGAGAAGATTGGTGAAGGCGAATTGTACATTTTCTGAAAATCTGACCCAGGTATTGAACCCCGGCAATACTGAGTAGTTGTATCTATGTGAGGTAAGGAATCCATATATACCTGCACTGCTCTAAGACCTTTAACATGATGCTAATTGCAATGATATATTATAATACCCTGCAATGAATATATACAAGGAGGCAAAGCATACACATGTATCACTGTTTCGCTTCATATCAATTCCACCCGAACCTGATATCTACCATTAATGAAACACTAGATGCCCCCTCCCCCGTCTAAAATATATATCTACACTATTGTTTTGTTTTCACGGGTAGTTTCAGCCAGGCATTGCGGCATAATCCACCATTTGCATTTTGAACATTAGGACTCAAAGAGTACTAGAAGCCTCAAAGTCACGTCCTATATTTAATTCTGCATAAAGTTGTTTAATTCATCGTATATTATGTAGTACTATAGCGTTAAGAATTCCTTTTGCTTTATTAATGAAACATTTTCCAAGTTAAGTACATTCATCTATTTGTTCTAGGACGATGGTAAGCCATGTTAAAAGATTGATAGTTCAATGCTTGCAGTAACTGCGCTAAAGTCTGTTCGAAAAGTAGTTGGCATGGGATTCCATATTCCCCTTAATGTCCCATTAAGAGAGAGAAAAGTGGGGGACTTTAGACTTCAAACCTTTGCCCCCTGAGTCGCTGTTTGTGACCGACCATGGCCAAATATACAGCTGTATTGTATTGCACTGTCTCTGTTCCATGTACAGCAGCTGTTGTTTTGCTTAGATGGAAGGAAGAGCTGGTTATACTGGCCCTGTTACTCCATGGTAGATTACAAAGAGCGGCTCGCTGGATAAAGGGTTGACAGGTCCTTGTTATAAATAGATGTAAAAAATCCCCCACTTTTCCTTCTTCTTAAAGGGACTAAAGGATCATGTGTCAACTACGTTTCGGACAGACTATAGAATGGATGAAATGATTATGGAGAATACAACGACTTCAATTCATAGCTTTGATAAAAAGTATGTGTGCCGTTTTCTATGCCTCCATCAATCATCAAAGTCTCTCGTGCTTTAGGCCCAACTGCCAAGTCAGAGACAGGCCAAGATGGCGCTTTATGGGTCAGATTTTCAGAAAATGTATAATTCAACTTCACCAATTCTCTGAAACAACCCAAATTTCAGACGAAAATAAATTTTAAAATACAGTTCAACCTAAACAAAGACATAGCTAGAATCAATGCAATGCCGACTATACTTGAATTTACCTAGTATTGACCAAATTACAGCCTAAATCAGCAGCACTTACTTAATGTGTACAGCTGCCAATTGTACATTTTCTGATAATTTGACCCTTATATTTCACACAAGTATAGAATAAAAGCTCTCTTTTCATCCACACAGAACAAACATCATTTCCCCAGCAAAAAAAATCAGACTATGAGAAGAATAAAGGTTGGGAGATGTATTGCAATGTGCCAGCATTTAACAAGACGTGAAGAAAGCCTTTCAGACATGGAGGCTGGTGCCTTGTTTGCCTGTTAAATCCTATGTTTTCTCTCTTCCTGAAACGCCCACTCATTCTCCCCGATTATCGCTCAATCTCTGTCACATAAGTGGGTGCAATTTCCAGAAAATGCACAATTCACGTTCATTCAGAAACCCTTACAAATAACCCGAATGTAATACAAAAATGACTCAAAACACAATTCAAAACATAACCAAACACATCCTTTGAATCAACTTGATACCGAATATACTCAGATATATTTGGTATTTACCATTTTTCAGTCGAATTTACCACAATTTACTAAATGTGAGGAGCTGCCAATCGTACATTTTCTGACAAACTGAACCAGGTCCATGCCCACAGTAACAGTCACCAAGAATTCTTAAGAATGTCCCACAGTGATAGATGTGTCAAAGACATGTCTACATAGGTTGTAATGTAAGGCAGTAGAAAAGCTTCAATGCAGGCCTGCCAACTTCCTGACAACCAAGAATGAGATATGCACAGTGCGTATTTCACTAGTGATTTACGTGTGATAGTCATGGCAACTAATCTGTTTTTACCAAGTTTAAGGTCCGAAATTCAACTTGAAATCTAAAAAATGTTTTCTATTTATATCATTAAAAGCATATATAATAAATATGTTAACTCGGTTTAAGTCACTTAGAATACGCAACTCGTGCAATATTCACGCTTCTTCACTAACCAACTGTATTTATCTAACCCGAGCTATTTTGCTCCAGTCCAGAGTTTGTCCGGAAAGAACTATCAGCAGGGGGAAGATTTCCTCCACCTTTATCCCTAACCCAAACATGTATCAATTAGTCCCCGAATGTAAGTGGTGTCAGTATCAATCAGCAGGTGGTCCACCCATCTTTAAACTTTTTTTTAAATTGTAAAATATACTAACTAAATCATTTTTGGAAGTAATCTACTGGCCATAAGAACTGTTCTCATCTTTATTTCATCAATGTGTGACGACTATGAGGAAAGATATTAAAGCTTTGTATTTATGGTGTGACTGTGAGTGGAGAGAGGCTGAGAGGGGGGGGGGGGGGGGTGCCTCAATGATAAAACACATGGTGATGGTTAGGTGTGACAGTGCACTCGGTTGTGGTGCTGTAATGGCCTGTTATACATAATATACACTCGCTGAATGGCATTACATAATCGGCCCGTCAGAGCCGCGAAATCACTGGCTCTGGCATATGCCACTCGGACTCTTATCATCCTGGATGAACTTATTGTTTAATTTACAACAACCTACATGCAAATATATATCCTTCTGTGGAAGTTAGACACTGCGCATGCGTTGTCAGACCTGGGCCATCACAAAGTCAATGAAATGTACCACATGTTATATGGTCTTATGATTTATAGACGCTATGACATTGATGAAAACATTCTTGTAATAGTAATTTTCGATAAAAGTGTTGCCAGATATTTTTATGTCAGATTTCATCAGAATCTATCCCAGAATGCACTGTAACAGACATGCGCAGTGGCACATGTACATGCAATTTCCAACTCCCTATTAAATGTATACCACATGTTATAAATGGTCTCATCGCGTCAGTCCACCTGAAAATTCAAGAATCCTGAAATCCCCCACCACCTACAAATTTAAGTGATGAATCCCCCCCCCCCCCCCCCCACGCGCCAGGAGGTTAACTGTTAACTGAGAGGCACTAACCTGTCTTTCTGCGGCGAATCGTTTCACCATTTTCTCCTCCACCGTCATGCCCGGGTTGTTCTCCCCGATACGGCGATCTACGAACTGGTTCACCTTGTCTTTCTTCTGGTATTCAACCAGTAAAGTTTCTTTCCGCTGGAAGTATAAAGAAACATTTATTAGACACTTGTATCAGTTCCCTTATAATTGCTATGAATCAGTCATTTACACGTCTTGGATTCACTGAGTTATTGAACGAAGAAAGGGGATATATTTTGCAGTTGAAATGATTACTGGTTGCTTGTTACTGTTAAAGATATATGCGGGTGTCAACGCCCACGCCACCTAGCGGCTCCTATTTTTCTTTGAAATATTTCATTATCCTCATAACTTGAGATGTATTTGTGCACCATTTTCAATATCTATAGGGTTTATTTTCATTACAACAGTTTTGAGTCATGTTTTTTAGGATTTATTTTCATTGATTATGCTGCTTGATAACTAAATTTTGGTGATGTGGTCAATTTCAAATGACCACAACTTTTTTTTAACCACATCAACGTACTGTTTTTCTTTGGTAAATCTGTAGCATGATATACCAAATATATGTGTAGAAAGTCTAAATGAAAAGTCACCGATCATTATTTTTTTATATAATGAAATGTGAAAAAAGAACACATTTTTTCATAGACTTTAATGCTAAAGCACTGTTATTTTCAAGTGGCTGTAGAACAAAAAATAAGTCGATGAGATGTACTTTTTTTTTCATTTCTTGCTTTCTTATATAGTCAGGAATGATCCCTGAAAGTTTCATAAAAAAGTCACCGACCATTTTTTTTTCCATTGAACACCCGCATATACCTTTAAGCGATGTTAAAAGGTGGAAAGTCTACCAACTCTGAAAAATATTTGAACCGTGCAATTTTTAATTTTGTTTTTTGCAACGTGGTTGAAACTCCTATGATGTTTCGTGGTATCACATACCCTACATCATTAATAGTTTATAACATTTTAAGTAAAGTTTTGATGGCAGCATTTTAGTGCACATCTGTTAGCCCTGAAAACAATACAATAGAAAGACTGAAAGGCGAGGTAGGGGTCTACCTACATTACACATAAGTTAAAGACATTCATACTACATAGATATACAGTTCGTTCCTCAGCCATACCATCGTAAATACATGTATAAAATTGGAACAATCTATGACTATAGTAAATAAGATAGACAGGACTTTATGTTACCTTTTTGGTGGCTTTAGACCTGGAGATACCGGGCCTGCCGCGCTCGTTGGCCGTCTCACGGCCGAGCACATGCTTCTTCTGACGGTTGATTTTCACCTCAAATGGGTTGGTTTTCTTGGGACCTTCCTTCTTTTTGGTTACAACCTTATCAGAGGCACCCTTTCTCTTCTGCTTTGTCTTGGCCATAGTGATTGCTGTCAGAGAAAATAGATGGACGGTTAATTTCAAAATTGGAACAGAGTTGTACGTCACTATGAATTTAAAAAAAAGTCTAAAATATATATAAATATCGACACGGGACTGGAATATTCGGGTAAAACAGAAATATTCGGGTAAAACAGAAAAAGTTACACATAAGAGTCTTTCATGGAATTAGTTCTATGGACATGTATAAATCTAGATGTGTTACAGACAGGGTCACTAATAGTTCACATCAATAGTTGGGTCATCTGGAGCACTTCTGTGAGTCTGACCGTTGAGAGCGAAGGTTGGTTTCTCAGTCACTGAGTGGATTTGACATCTATGAAGGGCAAATAAAAAAATGTGTTTCAGTGCAACCTTAGTAGTAATATAATTATTACCACAAGGTGCACCACACAAGGAAAGAGAGGAGGGAAGAGGGAAAGAGAGTAGGGCAGGAGAGAGCATCCTCCAGAGCAGTTTTCTCAGTCATTAGTAAGATCTGCTCTGCTTTGGGAATGGGAGGTTGGGAGAGAGAGGAGATGGAGAGAGATTTAAGGAACGATTCCTAATGATCGAACTAAGTCCCCTTAGCATGTTTCCTCTCTGGCCCTGATACAAGTATAATACAAAAGTATAGTGTTTAAAGGGGCGCAAAGCAATCAATTACAACATATCATGTTATATTCTTATTCGATGTAAACTGCTTCTAAGATCACTATGTTACTTGTAGACGTTATGCCATTTAGGAATGTATTTGCGGATTCCCACGACTCGCATAAGTACAATCATTAGGGTGGATTATCACAGCCATGCATTCATTGGATTATATGATATCTGCAATATAAACCGAGTTGCGACGCTCGGTCCAGGGGAAGTAGCTTGCCTTACCATAGATAGTGCTGCCAAATGATAGTGATAGGCACCCTGGCTACCAACTGTCTTACAGTCTATGGTGGAGGGTTGGGTGCCAGGAGACAGCCACTGAGCCAATGTCACAGACACCGGAGGCCCATCCATGTGACATAAGAAACTATTTATAGATGCAAAATTAGGTCAGTAACTGTGGAGGTCTCAGGTTACGACTTGGCGGCCAACTTTCCTCAAATCAGGAACTCAGTGTCACTTTTAACCGCTCAAAAAAACGTATACATACCAGTTATTATTACTGGCATCCCTGGGCCCGCCTACAGGATATGGATGGGCTTTTTAGCTATGGATTATTTACGGACATAAAATCTTATGAAATACGAACAAACCCTCCCAAACTCAGGAGCCTTAGCCTTAGCGCCTCTTTAATAGTAGCTACAGGCTAAATAGCACACGTTCCAGATTCAAATATTGTTTGGAATGTGGACAGAGTAGCGTGCTCACATGACACATGTCTGAAGTAGGTTAGGGCCAGGCTATTTATTTCTGTATTCATGAAATCATGGCCTTAGCTATGTAAATGTTATTATATAGCGAATCCACACGGCAAGCAGCATACATGATACAGCCAAACGGTACGTGATGCTCTCCACGAGTCTCTGGATTCAGTGGAACAGCACAGAAGCTGAGCCTGGCCATGCAGGAAGATAGGCGACAGACCATAATATCGCCCACTACCGGATGGTCCTACAAATATCGCGTGCAAAATGATTGTAATCGTTCAGAACAACGCAATTTTAAACTACCGTCATCAAAACAAAACATATCTCACCTTTTCTTGCGTGTTGTCTAATCGAGCCGTGAAGTAGGGATGGAATGATCGAGCAAATTCTTCTTTCGCTGCTCCGTTAAGCTGACCTCATGCGCAAGATGGAGGCGGCCATGTTATGTTAGGTGCGCAGTAAATGCTACGAACGCAGCAACGTCAGAGCTAATAAATATTTAATTACTCATACAGGGCAGAAGAATAAAACACCAGATTTCAACTGAACTTTTATTTCTATACATAGAAACATAATCTTTTATAAAATACTAAATATTTCTCTAATTTGATGAATTGTTTTTATTTTTATTGCAGTCACGTGACTATTCGGGTGAAACTCTGCTGTCGGCTACGACCGATGTAAACATGTCATCTCAAGTACGGGTGGTTCTTCTGTGTTGTGGATCATTTAATCCCATCACAAATATGCATTTGAGGATGTTTGGTAAGTGTAGATTATAGAAGTTGAGTCAAAAGTCTTGAGACGCTCCGTGATTCCTTGGATTCCTGAACTGCGGAGTCGCACCGACTCTGATCCCTTCATAACAAGTTTGGGTCGGAGCCAAGGAGGACCTCATTATTACTATCAGTTCTAACTTACGTTGGATTGCACAACCTTTAACTTCTTGGTTTTTGGTTTAGACTTCAGTGTCATTTTATTTTTTCGTGTTTATATATTTCTGTGTATATAATTAGACTATTGGAGCTTAATTATAAAGATTGTCATTAAACAACTATCACTCACACTTTAACTTCAAGTTTAAGAAATTAAGTCGATTGTGGACATGTCAAATGTCATGTCCTCCAAATAATTTAATATACAGCCGGTATTGTAGGGTGACAGTAATATTGGATAGAGAAGATGTCCCCTTCCCCTCTGAAACACCTTCAGAATCCTGCCATTTCCCTTGCTTCCAAGTGATATTAACTCCTCAATATATTTTTTATTTATCAAAATTATTTTCCTGAGGCAAACTTGTGTAACCGGTCTTTCGACTAATGTTATCAATCTATGACTACTACATGTATTTTACTCCAAGGACACACACAGCTTCCAAAAAGCTGATAAAATTTGACATGAGACATTCAGAAATGTATTAAAAATCGACATGAGACACACTCACACAGTGATTTATTTAACAGGTGACACACGACATTGTATCGACTGTTAATATTAATTAATGTATTGCTTAAAAAAATGACACAAGACATCATTGAATTGTTTTAAAAAGTGACATGGGACATGGAAAAAATTCTTATCGTGCGACTTTCAGACACAGTCATAAAAAATGGGACCGATATATACCCCTAATATTACTTCCAATATTGGCAATAATAATTCCTGACTTCCTATTCCTAGTGGTTGACCGATTATTAATAATGTATCCTACTTAACTAAGCATATTATCCTTCCCGTGCTATTTTTATCTTTAATTGCCTGAGGTTGGCTCTGGGTTGTTACTCAACGTACTGCTACTGGGAAGTAATTTAGAGGGAGTTTTATTAACTATTTCGCTGAATCCTTGAATAATAAAAGTAAGCAAAATTCGGCCTTGCATAACGAACATAAATACGGTATGCCCCAGATTTGATTTATTCACAAAGATAGATTCAGAGATAGAAGGGTAGAATGTATTATATGCACAGTATACTCTTGAGAGTAGGCAGAATATCCACCTCGACTCAAGTCGGAGTAGAGGGGTTAGAATAGGCTAACTTGAGAGGTGCAATAAAGGGGATTTTTTTTTTTTTTTTTAGAAAATTTCATTGGACACAGTTTCACATGCGTGATATTTCTCATTTGCCAATTTACAAAACAATATTATCAACCAACATTTTAGACATCTAGACAATTAAACTTTAATTCATTTAATGATAGAGATCTTATATATTTCATTTTACGTTACTCACTATAATACTAATAATTCTACAATACATTCAGGGACGAAACAGACTACCTTCGATTCACTTTAGGTTCTTAAATTGTGACATCTTTTTTTTACCTGTTACCCACGCCATCTTATTAATGCCCTACCAACCCTGTAGAAGCTAGAATTACAGTCTAATCACACCGTAATCCCTGCCTAATATTAATACAATTAACACTTTGGCCCTTCACAATAAATCCAAAGGCAACTGTAAGCTGTTTTTGAATATAACTACATTTTATTCATAATATCATTCAAATATCAACAATAAACAGTTACAGGTCACCATGCAGACCAACGCCTTGGTAATGTCACTAGGAATTAACCAATAGATTTCGTTGTGACATGATGTTCAGTTGCGTCATCGTATGTGACGTCACGCCAAGGAGCGTTTTGACTCATACAGTGGTAGCACCGAGAGCGAGCACCTCGTTTCGTTTTGCTTTAAATTGTGACATCAATACTTATTCATCAATACCTTGTCTGGCGTAATTTTTATTACTAGCGGAACACATTTCCGACCAGTTTAACTTACATCCTAAGCATATATATGTCATTAACAGTGATGCGATAACAATATTTTTCATAGCAAGTATACGATAGAAAATCTTATTGTTTTTTCTCGACAATCAAAAGACCATGTAGAGATATTAACATTTAAAAAGATATATATTATCCCCTCAGCAATGAAATAATACATTTTAAAGCAAATAACTTCTACAAGGATCAGAAAAAGTTCCTGTTTTCACCTCGTTACTGATCTTATCTAGCTCTAGTTGTTTAACACGGAAAGATGGAGGGCAGGGGTGAAATGGATGAACAGATCAACAAGTATACCGGTACTCAGAGCAACAAGTATACTGATGATATAGGATGAGACCGTTGGTACCAAGTCATTTCATATGAAGTGATTACATAATTTGTACCAAAGTTCAAACATTACAATACATCAACTCTATTCTATCCTATCTATCAATTATTATGACAGACACAAAGAGTTTACTGTTAAGACGTTTTGTCTGTGCTTATACAATCAATATACCGTAGTTAGACAGCCTAATTCATCTCCTGAGTTGAGTTAGAAATGTTTTTGCTTCCCATATCGTGATCAAAACTTTACCCTGCACTTGTTAACATGTTTGTATTTGTTGATAGGCTGCATAAATATTGATAAGTCTTGACTATGACTTAATAATATAATACGGATAAATATTAATTGTGTATAAATGTTGAATAGATATAAACTAGGACTAGAAAGTACAACACATGACGTTAACTCTGCAGTCAGTCGATTCAAAGTGATTTGATTTTTTGTTTGTTTTCTCGCAGGAAACGTATCAGAATTTGTGAAATTTTTGGGAATAAAACAGTTCTTCAACCCCCCCCCCCCCCCCCCCCCCAAAAAAAAAAACCGATTCAATTCAATTTTGTATTGCACCTCTCAAGTGAAATGTGCATATAATAAAAATATTTATATGTTCCAGATGCTATCATTTACTGATATATCTATCGAATGCTCCTGGGTGTGGATTACTGACATTATGGTTGACATTTTAGTCACCAATTTCTAGTGTCTCTTTAAGTTCTTTCTTTTTTTTCCTCTTTAAGTTATGATTCGGTTAAATAGTGAACAGTCTTATGGGTACGCAGAATCCGCATGCTGATCTGGGGAGCCTTTTTTTTAATTGTCTCAATATTAGCATGATGTACTAGCTCGTTTACCTGAATGAAATTGAATTTAAAAAATAAAATATTAAATCAATACGAAATGATGGTTTACTATTTTGATTTCAGAATTGGCACGAGATGCCTTACACCGCACTGGCAAATATAGAGTAGTCGGCGGAATTATTTCTCCTGTCAGCGACCATTATGGCAAGAAGGTGAGGATTGATATATTGAAACAAACAATTATTTAGTTTATACAGTACGGAGAAATAACAATGACTTCTCCTCTACGCAGGGAGGTATATAAGTTCTACTATAATTAATATATACCTCCCTGCTCGAATAACGATATGTGCTGTTTTATCAACTTTAGTATTTAAGGTGAGGATTGATATATTGTCGCACCATTTGAAACAAACAATTATCTAGGATATTTATACAGCATATCGAGAAATATCGAGAAATAACAATGAATTCCTCCTTTTAAAGGAGGAATTCATTGTTATTTCTCGATAAAGTTTATGCAGGGAGGTATATAAGTACTACTATAATTAATATATACTTCCCTGCTCGAATATTGTATGCTGTTATATCAACTTTAGTATTTACTTATAACAAATTACTCGTTTCGTCCAGACTACGGTAGATTTTTACTTTGGCAAACTATTTAACTTGTATAAATGACAGTTACATTTTTTGGCCCCAGGGTCCTTTTTTATTGTTTTAAAGAGTATAATATAAAGATACACAAATATGTATGTGTAAGAAATACTAAAGAAACCTTATGCATGGAAGCTTATGACTTTAACTGCATACATCTGCGTGTATGAGTGGTTAGCTGTATATCATAACCGAGTACATGAAGGTATAGTCAATGCAGTTCACATCTTTGTTAAACTTTGTATTCGTTCCTACACTTCCCATCTATATATCTATTTTTTATTCTTTATTTAACATATTTATACATCCAATTCTTATGTCAGAATGATTTACAAAGCTCACGGGGACTAACATGTAGTATTATCCATGATCTTCCGACAGGGGCTGTTGTTAGTGCAGTGTTAATGGTAGAAAGGAGGGAGTGTATGGGTGACAGATATTAGTTAGAGAAGTAAGTTCAGTTGATAATCTATGTTTTTATTCATATGCTGACATAGTAAAATGAATGTACATGAATAGGAAACTAGTCCTCTGAAATCAGGTCTTCCTGGATAGCCCTATTAAATAAAAAGTTTAGAACTCATAAACGTACCGAAATAGTAATGTCTGTAGAGAAATTGTCCGTAGTATGGTATCGTAATACTTAAGGTATTATAAGATCCTTTGTCCTCATAGTGATAGTACTATGTAATGTTCCGTAATCTTCTTTATGTAAGAAATATTGAGTGAAAACACAATATTGGTGGTTTGTAGTTGTAATATTATCATTCCTGCGATATGGTTAAGGGGATATTGTCATAATGGATGTTACATAAAGCAATGAGGTATAACAATACTTCTCTATTCCTGTATTTACATGGTACGCTATTCTGCTCAGTCTCTTCCCATTTCTCCCACTTGTTGCCTGCCTTCAGCCTTCCCGGTCTGTCAAAGCTGACATGTTTAGTGTTTTTTTAAACAAATGTTATTGACAGCAGAATGTTCACAAAGTGATATCTCATTCATCAGGGAAAACATTACTACAGTAACAGATCAAATAATTTAAACATTTATATTCATATTACATGTAATTAGACAATATACTTAGTTCTAATTTACCATGATTAAATTAATACCTGGTGGGGATATTCCTCATGTATACCCCGTCTTCAGTACATCAGGTTCGTGTTAAAACGACATACATATCTTTTTCCCCCAAGTGTTAGATATATATATATATATATATATATAAAAAAAGATTCGTATTCAAGTTAATCAGGACAGTTACACGAAATGGACAGGAGCCTCTGCGAGCAGATCTTCCTGGTCCAAATCAATACAATCAGTCCACTATCGATGCAAATAAAACACACATGTCCTTTACGATACCCTATATCATTGACATAATTTGTTGAATGTAACTACTCTCTATGTTGGTAATAAACCAGTTGTGATGTCTCTAACTAAGTGACTATTTTGTCTACACGTCGGTTTGTACAGTCAGCTCCCTGACTTCTCCTGGCTATGAACTACTGAGTAATCTAGCTAATGGTTGAAATGCAAGCAAACTTCCCCAAACTTAGGAACTTGATGCTTGAACATACAGCTTGGGGAAAATACCAGCATATCAACAGTAAATGGGTCAGATTTTCAGAAAATGTACAATTTGCAGCTCTACACGTTTAGTAAATTCTGCAAAATTAGAATGAAATTCGGTCAATACTAGGTAAGTTTGAGTATATTCGGCATTATATTGATTCTAGCAATCTGTTTGGTTAGATTGAACTGTATTTTGAACTTTATTTTCGTCTCAAATTGGGTTATTTGAGAAGATTGGCGAAATTAAATTGTACATTTTCTGAAAATCTGACCCAAATACGTCCGGCTACTTATATTGGATAGGTTTATTCGGGGAAGTCTCATTGCGTCATTTTATGCTTCTCTCAGCTGGTTTTTCTTTCATTATTTTTTTTGTATATATATAGTTCACTAGTCATTATTCCTGGAAATTCATTTTTTATTTAAAATCTGTTATTTGGGAAGGTAAACTTGCGGTACGTATAGTGTCCCTTCCCTTTTTTAATTGTTGGCTGCGTGAGTTGAGTGGGACCAGGCGACGTAGCTATTTCCGAATTATAAATATTTTTTTTTAAAAAAAACGTTTTATTCAAAATATCCTGCCCTCGAGTATTCTATACTTCTAAGGTTCAATATTCGTCTCCCTTGTATTTTTTTTGTATTTCATAATTTTTTATTTAAACCAGTTTTTGTGCAACATGCACCCGTTGGATTATAAATACTTTATCTATAGCAACTGTTGAATGTTTTGGGCTAAAAGATTAAAAGTTTTTGAAATTCTAATTTTATTCTTCTCTGGTTAGCATTTTATGAACGAACATCAAGACATTTTCATATGCCTACCAGCTTTTGGTACGCTTGTTGTCCACGATTTCAAAACAATTTTCGAACTTTTCAATCTTCTTCCATCACTGAATATATGTTAAAGGTTTTGTTTCAAACTCGGTTTCCTGGCCTAGGACTAAACGTTCTAATGGGATTATAATGACATTTGGGGTCTTAATGGAATTATAATGGCACTTCGAGGCGAGAGGCTTTTTCCTCCTTTTGAAGGGACTCTCATCATTTATGGAGATGAAGCCATTATTCATTTCCAATGCACAGTTTAACGGGTATATTTTCAACCTTTACCTTCAGGGAAATAAACCCAAACCCCGCCCTAAGATTGGCTTGAACCCTCTTTAAAATATTCCCATGGATTTGTCCTCCCTGACTGGCATGAACGCTACTACATGCATCTCATCGTTTCATCATCCGCCAACTGATATTGTAGTTGTTACTTGATTCCCGAGGTGGCGCCACTGTCCAATCCACTGGGCCGTCGCTGCCAGTACTGAGATCAACCAGTCTTGATAGATTGTAAAGAGTGAGTCAGTGAGATTGGTTGCTTTACGCCCTTATCAACACATTGAAGGTTATATCAAGGGCAGGAGAGCTGAGAGGGAGTGAGTGAGTGAGATTGGTTGCTTTACGCCCTTATCAACTCATTGAAGGTTATATCAAGGGCAGGAGAGCTGAGAGGGAGTGAGTGAGTGAGTCAGATTGGTTGCTTTACGCCCTTATCAACACATTGAAGGTGATATCAAGGGCGGGAGAGCCGAGAGGGAGGCAGTTTATGATCACACCCAGGAAATAGAGATAGAGAAGAAGGGAAGGGAAGAGAGACAGAAAAAGAGACAGAAAAGCACTGTAAAGAATTGAATTCTTTCGGGTCATTTATTAGATAAATTCAGCTCTCCCTGGGTATGACCATAAATTGCCTTTCTGTCTCTCTTTCTCTGTCTCTCTCTCCCTTCTTCTCTATCTCTATTTCCTGGGTATGATCATAAACTGCCTCCCTCTCAGCTCTCCCGCCCTTGATATAACCATATTCAATGTGTTGATAAGGGCGTAAAGCAACCAATCTCACTCACTCACTCACTCACTATTTTACAATATTATATAGTTAGATCGGATTCTTAACCGGCATTGTTTGGTTGGAAAACCTTTATAGTATTTATAATAAAACAGCGGGTTCATCTATGACTACAGTTATATTTTAAAGAATCGCCCAACGTACTATGTCTTTGATTCATGTTCAATCAAATTACTTATATAGAATATTTTCGACGAGGTACATACTTCAGCAATGCGGTTAATGATTAATTAATTTATTGTGGTATTTGTGGTGGGTAATTATCCACTGAGTGAGGCTAAATGGGGAACAATGGGGTGCTATGTTGGGGACTGGTACATAGGAGCTCTGTGGTGGGCGGGGCAGAGGTCGGGGTGGGGGCGGGGGCAGGAGGATTAGGGCAGGGGTGCTATGTTGGGGAAGGGTACACATGAGCTCTGTGGTGGGCGGGGCGGGGGCGGGAGGATTAGGGGCAGGGGTGCTATGTTGGGGAAGGGTATACAGGAGCTCTGTGGTGGGCGGGGGCAGGGGCGGGGGCGGGGGTGTCGGTGGGGGTAGTGCCGGAAAGGTGTGGGTATTTTTATTATTTAATGCTACCTTTGCCGGAAACTTTTACAATAAAATACTTGCTTTTCCCAATAAATAACCAACTTGCATTTGAAAGAGCGCATGAACGGATTCTATTTAAATCTGGGATTGTGTGAGGTTGTAAAATCTTTCTTCCCACTAGAGTCTGTCCCAGTGGTAAGACATAGCGTCTAACTGTTCACTGCTGAACTGAATCACACTCTCAGAAATGCCTTCGCAGTCGTTCCAATCTTCTGGCTCTGCGATCGGTGGATACCCTTCATCGAATATTTCCTCTATGAAAATATCCTCTGCTTCAAGGTTTTAACTGGTTCGGTTCTCGGCTTGTATTGCGTTGATTAATTTCTCGCTCAACCACTGACTCTAAATATTCATCGGAGAATGTCCCTGAATTCTTCAAGGTCTTTATGTGTATACCTTAGGTAAGAATAAACTCCTACTGCAAAACAATAGAACGGGTGCGATCCCAACGTAGTGGTTTGTCCAACATCCGATTGACATACCTAACCTATAGTTGTTTGCCTATTCAGTATTGTTGAGCTACCTCGTCCCCAAATGCCTTGGATGTCCTGAGTCCCGGGTCCTCGCACATACATGCACACAGTCACTAGTGGATAGACCTGGGTGTCTCTATACACTTAGATATTGGGGCTCACACAGAAAGAATTGTGTATTTCCTTGGCAGTTTAGATTAAGTTTAGAAATATTAAAAAATGAAATATAGCCTATAGGCGGACTGGAACATGTATGCCAGTATGACACAGCATTAAAAGAAATCGCGTCTTCTATTAGAAATGTCTGCTAATTGCCAACTGCTAATTGTCCACACTTGGAATACATTTTTTCATTATTTTTTGTATTATTTACTTGGTTTATTTCCAACGTTTCGATCTTATACTGAGACGACCTTCAAGGGCAGTCAAGTATTTCATTAGCAAGTATAATAAAGGGAAAAACTGGAAATACCCAATAATTACCTTCGCTTTCAGTAATAAAAGCTTCTAATCTTCCGGACTCCGAATCAGAAAATGGAACTTTTTAAAATCGGTTTAGCTGCTGATAATGGTCACTAGATCTATTTTGGGGATTTGGAAATGTGTGAATTGAAGAGTTTATTCTGTTTTGACCAGGCTAGTATCGTAATCAGTATAGAACATTATAGAATTTTTATTCTATAGCAGTTCCCGAATGAATGTATGAATAGAAAAAAACTAGATGTTGTGAAGGGTTTCTCTTATAAACCGTGCGAACACTGTACACTCTAGGTCCAAACCCTCAGATCAGATAAGAATGGTATGTCAGCCTATTTCGCTAATCGGTTTCCTGGCCTAGAACTCAGCGTTTTAATGGGAATATGCAGTCTTATGCATTTTGCAGTCTTAATGGAATTATAATGGCACTTTGCGGTTTGAGGCGAGAGGCTTTCCCTTCGTTTGAAGGGACTCTCTCATTTTTGGGCCTAGACACTGTATAGTCCTGAGATGGCCACACACAAATGGTTCTATGTGAAGTTTATATTTTAAATGGAAATTGTTTAAATTTAAAACGTCGGTCAAAAACTGAACATTTTCCATTTCTTGTTCCATTTTTTTCCAACCCATCTAAAAGTCATTTGACCAAATCTTGGGAGGATTTTGGTCAGTTGTTTTTGCAAATATCTAAAACGTCCCCATTTGTATTTGGAGGACCCGCCCGAATCCCTTCATGCGATGACTTCACTTTTTTTCTCAGCAATTAATCCAGTCGTATAAGTTATAGGGGTCAGATTTTCAGAAAATGTACAATTGGCAGCTGTAAATATTTAGTAAATTTTGCTAAATTTTAGGCTGCAATTTGGTCAATACTAGGTAAATTCGAGTATATTCGGCATTGCATTGATTCTAGCAATCTGTTTTGTTAGGTTAAACTGTATTTTGAACTGTAGTTTCGTCTGAAATTTGGGTTATTTGAGAAGATTGGTGAAGGTCAATTGTACATTTTCTGAAAATGTGACCCATAGAATGAGTGCATTTGGTCAGATTTGTAAGATTTGATCGTAATAGCTGAGACTACACCTTTAAAACTTGTGTATTATACCGAGTGGAATTAATCTCAATCAATTTTTTTTTTTTTTTTTTTTTTTTTTTTTTTTTTTTTTAGAAAAAAAATAGGATTATTTGGGTGAATTTTACTTTTGTTTCTACTTTGGACATGAGAAAAGTATAAAATACATCCCACAATTAGTCTCTAGATATGAGACAATTAGAACAAACACGACATTATGATTCAATGGAAATCATTCCATTTTTTATTTTTATTTTTTTTTCTTTCGTTTTTTTTTTCAACTTAAAATCAAGTATCCATTTCAGTTACAAAACCAATCGAGATTCTCATTATGCTTTTGTAGTTTTTTAAACCCTCTTTGATGTTGTCGACATTTTGTGAGATTCCATTTAATTGTCAATTTAATTTATCTATCATAGAAAATAACATTACATTTGTCGATTCTTAATCAGCAACTATTATTACTTGATAGATACAAACACAAGGTTTTATAATGAGAAACAATGGTACTTATCAATTTAAGTCCTACATATATGTATATGGGTGGGATCTTCAAAAATGTACAATGTACTACGCATTTAGTAAATTCTGCTAAATTAGGCTGAAAAACGATAAATACTAGGTAAATCTGAGTATATTTGATATTGCCTTGATTCAAACGATCAGTTTGGTTGTGTTGAACTGAATTTTAATCCCATATTTGGTCTTAAATTGTGGTAATTTGAGAGTATTGGCGAAGGCCAATTGTACATTTCCTGTCGATTTCACCCATATATTATATATGTCCCTGAATACAACTCGTTGAAATACAATATCTCAGATGGTATTATTTGCTGGTTGGACTTCGTAAACAAAGCTCTTGGTAAATAATGTGTCCATATCACAGTCAGATTCTTCAGCTCTTCAGCTTATAACAATAAATATAAATTACATTTTCATTCTCAAGTTCATCTTGGATATTGCACTTGCTTTCATTCGCTTTGGTATTTACCATATGGGTCAGATTTTCAGAAAATATACAATTCGCAGCTCTACAAATTTAGGAAATTCTGCTAAATTTGGCTGAAAAATGATGAATACCGGGTATACTTGAGTATATTTGGTATCGCATTGATTTAAAGTATCAGTTCTGTTACGTTAAACTGCATTTTGAAGCTCATTATTGTCTTAAATATAGGTAATTTGATAAGATTGGTGAAGGCGAATTGTACATTTTCTGAAAATCTGACCCATATCCGTGATATGCTTGCAGTACAATACATACATACATGTGTACTCTTCCTCATAATTCAACAATTCAAGTATCACAGACCAATACTTATCACACTCAGTGTGCATTATACAATTCATACATAAATGTCTTAGTTATATCTTGAGCACCTTGAATGCAAATAAATTAATGAATAAATAACTCAATAAATACATAAATTAATAAATAAATAATCGTCCAGTTAGCTGCTTGCAGTGTGTATTCTCTATATACAGTCAGGTCCAGACGGCCACATTCCTCGATTCCACATCCAGCGATAAGCTTAACCACAAGGCTAAAACTAAGGCTAAAAGTGTTAATGACCCCTAAAACTCAGGGGTCCAAAACTGCCTTCTGAACCTGACTATAATAACATATTCATACACATACATCATTATGATCCAGGAAAGCCATTGGATCCGATGCTAGGAAATGTTTTTGGCACTTGGGGCAAGTAAGCGTCCCAATTTTATTATTGGGGCTGGAATGCGACATTGGCAACTCAACAATATCCTCATCCTCTTCAGAATCTCCTCCATCTTGTTCAGGTATCGCGCTGGTATATTCGTAAACTCCATGAGGAATCAGTCTAGAATTGGTTCCATTGGGAGGAGGGGATGACTGCAGTGCAAGTTGTCGATCATACTCTGCTCTATAAGCGCTCATAGTGTGTCTACGTCTGGCTGCAAGCTTGGACATGGAGTCGCTCTGGAACTGACTGAGTTGATACTGGTTAATATTAAGTTCCTCCTCCAGCTCGCTCACCCTCGCCTGAGCTCGCTCACGATCCCTCCTCTCCTGCTCGAAATCCTCGGAGAATATTTTGACTTGGTTCTCCAGGATTTCAATCCGTTCCTTATCCACCTCCATCATACTTTTCTGAGATTGTTGTAAAGCGATTTGTAGGTTTTGGATGAATATATCCTGGCTTCTGCTCACATCCTCGAGGCGTTTTCGCATCGCTTCTTCCTCCTCTGCCTTTCGCTTCCAGTAGAGGATTACATCGTCGCGTTCTGAGCTGAGGAGGTCTGCGGGGCGGACTTGGGATAGTTTGGCTTGGAGTTCTCTCTTTTCTGAGTCCAAGCGATTTACTAAATCGTCTCTGCTGCGGTCGTATGACTGCCATTTCGATTTTGACTCTATTGCCTGGAAGAACAAATAAATAACAGGTTAATTTCGTCGTCATAGCACATTTTACAGTAGAAAATATATATTTTATTTTTTTTAAATAATTGTATTTATGCCGGGTATTTCTAGTGCCTTCCGCTGGGGATTTTCTCCTGTCCCAGTTTCAAAATATGGACAGTTTCAAAATATATGCAGGTTATATTTGTACAAAAGAAGTGCATAAATCATTAAATATTGAATTCATAATCACTTATATAAGGAGGTTATAAAATGTTACTGATTTATATATGACATTATATTTGTGGATAGAATTCTCGCCCCAGCACTCTGCCCCCCTTCAACCTTAGTAGTAATTACTACTAAGCTTCAACGAAAGGACAGACTGTTCAACGATTTACCCTCCACTTACTCCTATATGAAATATCAACTCTTATTTAAACAACAATTAACAATTTAAGATTTGAACTTACCTCTTTCAATTTCTGTTTCAAGACTGTATTTTCATTTTTGTAAGACGTCACCATGGTTTTGAGCTTGGCTACCTCCCCCGGGTCGCCGTGCCCAGATGCATGCACCTCCCCTACAGGTATATCCCGGCCCTGGGTAGTGACGGAGAGCCCTTCCAAGCAGTCGGCACACTCCCCCACCCCTGTAGTTACTACACCTGTCCCCTTGCCTGCTGCGGAGCTGGAGGCAGCTTGGGAAGTCCTATTGAGGGAAAAGTTGGCCATATAAAATGATTGTGTGGCACTTATGAACGTATAAATGTATTCCTCTTTGCTGTAAAGTGTTCTGTGTGGCTTGTAAGTTGTAGTATTTGCTGCTCTGTTCTCTCTGTCTATCTCTCTCACTGCTCCTCTCTTAGTGTTAGCTAGTGTTCTACTGGTCTGTATCAGTGCTGTAGACCTTTATATACATACACAGTTGTATTGTAATTCGGTCACGGCTGCGCGATCTCACCGCCAGGATAAACTGGTTCTGGGGAGTTTCCTAGGGCAAGGACTATTCCCGTACGTCACGGAGTCTATTTTTAGGCTGGGAGGATTCCCCAGACCTACATTTTAACCCCAAGCTGCCTCTCAACTCAGGTTCCCAGGAGGCCTGTGTTTTTCCTTGTACATGACATAACATGTACGAATCTGTACAGCCTGTATTCCATGCTCCTAGCTGCAGTATTAACTGTAGCACAAGTAGGAATACTGGTAATTGTATTAAAATACAATCCACCCGATTGTAGAATGTTTAAAAAATGAATCTGGATGATTCTGGAAAGAACTGGGACACTGATCCGTTTCTAGGGCAGTGCCAGTGGAAATGTGTACACAATCCAGGACGATCCAGATTCTTAGAGTATGACCACTGACGTCATAGCGTCTCATTGAGACTCTTTGTATACGTATGGAATCATATTCCACCCTCGGTGACCCTGCATACATGGAAACGCCCTGTTTCATATAGGTGGAATTTTGTGAAAATGCACAATTCACATTTAGAAACCCTCCCAAATAACTCGAATTTAATACAACAAATGCGACTCAAAACACAATTCAACATAACCCAACACATCCCTTGAATCAACTCAATACCGAATATATTCAGATATACCTGGTATTAATCATTTTTTAGCCTAATTTAACAGAATCTTATAAATGTGTAGAGCTGCCAATTGCGCATTTTCTGACAATCTGAACCATATAGGAAACTACACAAATATTAAATTGATTCCAAACTTGTATTTTGCATTGTGCATTTTATTCTCGCTATCCTATCATAATGCAAGTCATTTTTAGGCCAGAATTATCTTATTTGTAGACATGACAACGTCGACAACATTTTAAATTGATTCCATGGACGTTAATTCGGCAAATTGAATTGTACTTTGCATTGTGCATTTTATTCTCACTATCTTATAATGCAAGTCATTTTTAGGCCGGTATTATCTTACTTCTAGACATGACAACGTCGACAATTCCCTCTAGGTCCAAACCCTCAGATCAGATAAGAATGGTATGTCAGCCTACTTCGCTAATCGGTTTCTGGTCTAAAACTCGGCGTTTTAATGGGAATATAATGACATTTGTGGTCTTAATGGAATTATAATGAGGCGAGAGGCTTTCCCTTCGTTTGAAGGTATTCTCTCAACTTTGGGCCTAGAGTGAATTGTTTTAATTGACTCGAAAGTAGGACTAGCTAGGACTTATAGTTGCATTGGACATTTTATCCCCGATTTTATCCTCTTATCCTGTAATGAAAGTAATTTTTGAACCGGA
>OW804094.1:12616131-12711131 GCA_942159475.1 Sthenelais limicola | reverse complement strand
TAGGAAAGGTATACTCTATACTGAAGGCTCTGTCGCACCCCTGGCTAAGTCTAAATTGGAGGGGTGGCCTGTCAGTGGCCACATGGGTCTGTTTTGACTGTGTTGGCTGGTGTTGTTAAGTGGAGGAGTGTATTGGCTTGGCCTGTTTGCTGTGAGTGACAGGGAGGGAGGAGGGAGGACAGGGAGGGAGGTGTACAGACTGGCTGTGATTGACAGGGGGTTGGCTACTAGGCAGGGGGTTGGCTACTAGGATGGTGCTTGAGGATAAGTGAACAACCCTGAAAGCTTGTGAATAGTTACTAGGCAGGGGGTTGGCTACTAGGCATTCCTACTAGGCCAGGCCTACAAGTGTGATCTGACAAGCTACATCCTGTAAGATCTTTATCTTTGGATCTGTAGACTGTCATCTGTACATCTGTGTAAACTGATTTCAGTGAGAGGAAATATCTGAGGAGATCATCAGATAAGTTATGTAACTGAAGTGTAACATCACTGTGAAATGCCTCCTGCTGATTGTGGCCCAGAGTGGAGGAGGCCAGGTTTGGAAGTGAGTGATGGTTGCCTATGCAATCAAATGAAAAAAAGAAATACAAAAAAAGAACTATATACTAAAAATTAGAAGCAAAAGAAAATAGCAGTTAGGCAAATCAGCTGGGCTACCCTCCTAGTATCGAAAGATACTATAGCAATTGGGCAGTAGTAGGTTGTCTTGTAATTAATTGAGCTATGATTTTTTGTTTAATAGTAACATTTGATATGATATATAATTGTATAAATTATTAGTGTCAGCGACGGCTGAGATGTATTGTACTCGTTACATAATGTTTTGCGCTGAATACAAATTTTTAAATACAAATATAGCCGCGAAACATCAAAACAGTAAATAGGATTCTAGAGTGTATTATACATGTTGATGAGTATTAGAGTGATTAAGATATTATATACTAACTAATGATTAAAAGACGGATATATGGTAATTAGTGAGTAACTGATATATATAGTAATTAGTGATTACTGATATATACATATATATGTATATTGGTGATTATATGTATGTATATTGGTATGAATATAACAATAATTGTTCTCTTTTATGATACAGTCAGTACGTTACGTGATACATCCAGTACGTTACGGTTCAACTAGTAGAAGGTCGTATGTACCCAGGGAGAAGCGAACGTTCACGCACAGCGGATAAACGTTTGTTGATCAGTTGTTTGGCGTTCTGTGCGTTTGCAAATGTTCATGTAACGTTTGCCCCGTTTGTCTACCGTTTGCGTGGGTGAGGAGAAAAATGAATGTCCACAAACAATGAATAAACGTTCATTGAACAGTTGTTTAGCATTCTGTGTATTTTCAAATGAAACCTGAGTCTGAATCTCCATGACATACATGTGACATAGCCGTTGGATTACCATGCGTTCTCAGCTAGACACATTTATATTAGAGGTAAGATCTTGATATTGCATTCATATGTTATCCATCCTACAGTGCAGGGTAATGTATGAATAGGCTGTGCATAACTAGGATCACCTGCTGTGTATGTTTAATGTGTGTATGGAACAGATTTCTTCATTATAGGCCTATCATTTGAACTTCAAGGACGCATGCAGCTGCATGTAAAATGGCGGCTGTATTCAAAATCTGCAGAGGAAGAGGGCAGCGTCGCCGCAACGTTGCCGCATTTTCCAAAGCTCACAGAACAAGAACTGCTAATGTCAGAAACTTGTGTTATACCTCAAACGAACCGGGAACATGTCAGCATCATGGAGGAGTGAGATTATTAAAATCTCTCAAAATCTCGCAATGTGGAGATCAATAATATAAGACTATGTTTATCCCCAGTCAGTCAGTGAGTATAGCGGTGCCGCAACGTTGCCGCATTTTTCAATGCTCACAGAAGTAGAACGGCTCATGGTATAAACTAGTGTTTTACCTCAAAAAAACGGTAAATATGTCAGCATTATGGAGGAGTAGAATCATCAAAATCCATTAAGACCTCCCAATGCAGCGATTGGTAACGTAACAACAATGTTTGGATACAAACATTACAAAAACGTTCAAAAAAGAACTGTGTATATAACGTTTATTGCTTGTTTGTACACCCCCCTGATCGTTTGCAAACGTTTGTACAGCGTTTGCATACAAACGATGATTGTCCTCACTTAATGTTCATACACTGTGTGTTCACTGTTTGGGTACCGTTTGCGAACAGTCACATCCAAACGTTACACAAACGTTCAAAGAACGTTACATTTCTCCCTGGGTACTTACAGGCGTATAAAGTTACTGTAAAATGAACGTCGATAAATGGAGTTTCGGTGTGTTTCAACTGAACGAGAAGCAGAAGTTTGGAGGAAAATATATTGATTAGAAAAGAGTTGAAGGGAAGGAGTGGACTTCAAAAGGCCTTCCCTCGACCCCACCTTCTTAAAGCCTCATTAAGTTTTAGCGGCTGCTTATGCGTCAAAATGACTAGAAATTTCCCCACCCTTACCCACTCGCCCCATTTAACATGGAGATAGTCGATATCCCTCCATCCCCTCGCCAAAATACCTGCAGTAGATCCATCCCTTGTTATGTAAAGGGTCAGATTTTCAGAAAATGTACGATTCGCCTTCACCAATCTTCTCAAATAACCCAAATTTCAGACGAAAATAAAGTTCAAAATACAGTTCAACCTAACCAAACAGATTGCTAGAATCAGTGCAATGCAGAATATACTCGAATTTACCTAGTACTGACCTAAATGCAGCCAAATTTAGCAGAATTTACTAAATGTGTAGAGCTGCCAATTGTACATTTTCTGAAAATCTGACCCAAAAGCTGCAGGGGCAGAATCTGGAGCCATCGGCGGGTCTTTTTGGTAGGATGGGGAACGCAACCGTGCGTGGCAGCATAAAGATACTCTGTAGTGTAGACTTACAGAAGTTTGTTTATGAAATAAAACTATTCCAGCCTCTCAGATCAGATACGAATGGCTTGTTTTTAATATTGCATAAAGACAGTCTAGGCTCGAAGATGAGAGAATCCCTTCAAACGGAGGGAAAGCCTCTCGCCTCAAACCGCAAAGTGCCATTATAATTCCATTAAGACCGCAAAATGTCATTATATTCCCTATAAAACGGCGAGTCCTAGGCTAGGAAACTGATTAGTAGGCTGACATACCATTCTTATCTGATCTGATGGTTTGTACCTAGAGTATAGAGTAGACTTACAGAAGTCTGTTTTATAAAATAAAATTATTCCAGCCTTTCAGATCAGATAAGAATGGTTTCTTTTCAAAATTCTATTCAGCTAGACATTTTGCAATTACAATATTCTTAGTTCAAGCTGCTTTGTTAAAAAAATCCATACAAAAATACCTATTCGTTTAACATATCACTATAATTAGCTCCTTCAAAAATACTATACTATAACGTACATCTTTATATGGGCCAGATTTTCAGAAAATGTACAATTGGCAGCTCTACACATTTAGGAAATTCTCTTAAATTAGGCTGAAAAATGAAGAATACTGGGTATATCTGAGTATATTTGGTATCGCATTGATTTAAAGTATCAGTTCTGTTATGTTAAACTGCATTTTGAAGCTCATTGTAGTCTTAAATGTGGGTTATTTGAGAAGATTGGTGAAGGTGAATTGTACATTTTCTGAAAATCTGACCCATATCATGAGGCAGTTTCCAACCATAACCATGGGCTGGTATCTTTTCTTTCCATGACCTACAATTTAGCAAAAGCAAAGATATATAAATCTAGTCAATATACAAAATGGTCTGTCAGTGATTGGGTGCCTACTGCGCAAATGGCTTTCAAACATATTATTTCAGTCTAGGTTCAAAGCCGATCAGATCAGATACGAATGGTATGTCAGTGATTGGACGCCTACTGCGCTAATGGCTTTCCCAACACTTAGTAAGTGTCCTAATGGGATTTTGCGAGAGGCTTTCCCTCAGTTTGGAGGGAGTCTCTCAACTCTGAGCCTAGACTATCCCGGATAAGTAAAATTAGGCATGTAAGTAGGCGAAGGGATATTGAAGAATCGTGGGTCATTCTCCGTTTGAAGGGACTCTCTCATCTTTAGGCCTAGACGTCTCCCAAACGAGAGAAAACCTTGGGAGGGGGAGAGCCATCTATAAAAAGCTCCCAGATGTCGAGATGTAAGCATTTTTCTCGTTAAATCCTTATCACCATTGAACCTTAGAGTCCCTTTTACTCTAAGATTGAACCAAGGCTATCATCATATACTATAAGAGACAGTAGGTGTAGGTGTGTGTGTGGGGGGGGGGAGCACCAAAATACCATCTATAAAAAGCTCCCAGATGTCGAGATGTAGACATTTTTCTCGTTAAATCCTTATCACCAAGCAAGGCTACCATCATACACTATAACATACGATACTAGGTGTAGGTGTGGGTCCGGGGTGTGGGTGCGCCCTTCCCCTTGATTTAAATCATCCAGAAACCCCCCGCGACACCACCACCCCGCCTGTACAGACGCGGGGGAGACGCCCAGGTGTGGGTGGGATGGACTAGTGGGGACAGGTACGCATGTTGCTAAACTGTAAAAAAGAAATATTTGTTTTACCGGTAGTTTAGTTCAAAGGCGAGCACGATCGAGTGCGTGGGTGTAGGCGTTGGTCGGGCTCTGTAGTACAACTGAGGTGCACCAAGGAGATAGAGCGATGGCGAGAATTTCCCAACGCCTCTAGACTTTAGTGCTATTGTGTGGGATATATACAAGGGTCAGATTGTCAGAAAAATTTACAATTCGCCTTCACCAAACCTTTCAAATAACCCACATTTAAGACAAAAATGAGCTTCAAAATGCAGTTTAACATAACAGAACTGATACTTCAAGTCAATGCGATACCAAATATACTCAGATATATCTAGTATTCATCATTTTTCAGTCTGATTTAGCAGAATTTCCTAAACAAGTACAGCTGCCAATTGTACATTTCCCCAACGCCTCTAGACTTTAGTGCTATTGTGTGGGGGGATATGTATACATTGTACATTTTAAATTTCCTTCGGGGAAATTTGTTATAAACATCGATGGTACAGATGCCTACTGGTCCTGTCTTCAGGTGGATCCTCGTTCATCAGTTGTTTCGGCGCTGTCCACTACAACCTCCAGAGGTGCGCCAACTGGGGTGATCAAATCCCAGCCCAGGACCAGCTCTACTCTCTCCACCTCTCACCTCTCTTCCTCCACAGCCACATGGATGCTGTTTCCGCCTCCCTACACAGAGAGCCAATGAGCCGTTTCCTCTCCCCTCCTACCACTCCTATAGTCCTCAGTGCCCTCCACATCGACTGGCCTGCAAACCCCCTGCATCCGATCTCCACAGGGAAGCACCATACCTTCCAGCCTCGTTGTTGGCATTCACTGACTAGGTCCTGGTACTTGGTCTTTTTCCGCTCATAAGCTTCCTCTATTCTCTCCTCCCATGGCACAGTCAACTCCACTATTATGACCTGCTTAGTTGACGGTGACCAGATCACTATGTCAGGCCTCTGGTTGGTGGCTGCTACCTCCTTGGGAAATACCAAGCGTGTGTTAATGTCTGCTCGCATCTCCCAGTCACCTGATGTCGCTAGCAGCCCACTTCCCTCCGTTCTCTTTGTAGTTGGTTCCTCTCCTGCTCTCACAAAGTTGATAAACTTTGGTCCTCCCTTTTTCACCTTTGTACTCTTCCTTCGCAATTCCAGGGTGTCAGCGAGGGTGGCTAGTATCTTATCATGTCGCCAGGTGTATCTCCCCTCTTTCAGTGCTACAGAACATGACGAGAGTACATGCTCCAGATTGGCTGGCCTGCAGCACAATGGGCAATTAGGATCCTCCGTCAGTCCCCATGTTACCAGATTAGTTGGGCTTGGTAACACATCGTACACAGACTTTAGTTGGAATTTGAGTCTGTATGGTTCTGTGTTCCATATCTCACTCCAAGATAGGCTTTTTGATCTACACCCTTCCCAGTTTAGCCAACTCCCCTGCTTTTTCATGCCTGCTGCTCTTACCATCCTCCCTTCCTCCTCCATGGCTCTGACTTCTGACTGAACCAAGTGTCTCCTCTCTACTCCTTTTGCTGCTTTCCATCTGGTGGTTGGTGTCATGCCTAGTCCTTGTCTCCCTACTGCTATGCTTCCGACTATGTCCGCTTGCCTCAATCGTGACTCTGCCTCCTTCATTGAGTCATCCACTTTCCATTTCCGTCCTGTCCTTAACTCCACATGTGCTGACCGTACCTTGTCATCTTTGCTGTCCTTCAACATCATGAGCTGTCTGACCTTGGTTACCTTGAACTCCTCCGTGATTGATTTTAGTGGAAGCTGCAGCTTGGTGCTTGATGAGTAGAGTCCTATGCTGCTGAAACTTCTAGGGACTCCCAGCCACCGCCGTAGGTACCTGCTTGCCAATCGCTCTAACCCTTCCACTTTGGTCATTGGTACATCATACACCAGGAGTGGCCAGAGCACTCGTGGCAGTACTCCATGTTGGTAGATCCATGCTTTGTACCTGCCTGGTAGACCACTCCTGTCTACACAAACCATCCACTGCTCTGTCTGGTGGCACATCTCTGTTACGTTTTTAGTGTCACAGAGGGAATCATTGTAATACTTCCCAAGGCACTTCACTGGCTTTTCGCCTACTGTTGGTATTATGTTGCTTCCCACCTTGAAGTGTTCTTCCTTCACTTTTCCCTTCTTGATGACAAGGCTCCTTGATTTGGTCGGTTTGATCTTCATCCGTGCTCCATCTATGACTGACATTAAGTCCTCCAGGGTCCATCTTGCCTCCACCTCTGTCTTGGTGCTGATGGTCATATCATCCATAAATGCTCGTATTGGTGGTTGTTGAGCTCCTGATGCCATGATTGGTCCTCTGTTCTTCTTCTCTACGGACTTCACCAGCAGATTCATTGCTGCTGCAAACAAGATGACTGAAACAGTGCAACCTGTCACGATTCCCACTTCCAGTCTCTGCCATGTTGTTACATAATCCTGCACTGTGAATCGGAGTAGCATGTGATCAAAATACCCCTGAAGCATGTCTCTAAACTTCTCTGGGATATGGTAGCGTTCCAGAGTCAGCTGGACTAGCTTATGAGGAATTGACCCATATGCATTAGCTAGATCGAGCCAGATCACAGCTAGTTCTCCCTTCCTTTCTTTTGTCTCTCGGATTATTTGTGTCAATACACTTGTATGCTCGATGCAGCCGGAAACTCCTGGAATTCCTCCTTTCTGCACTGCTATATCTATATAGTTGTTACTTAGCATGTAATCTGTCATTCTCTTTGCTAGGACAGCTAAAAATATCTTCCCTTCAACATTCAACAGTGATATGGTGCGGAACTGCTTTAGATTGTTAGCGTTTTCCTCCTTCGGAATAAAGCAACCCTCTGCTTGGTGCCAGCAATCCGCTAAACATCCTCTTCGCCATGCCACCCGCAGGAGTCTCCACAGCTGTTTTGTCATTTTGGGGCAGTTCTTATACACCCGATATGGTATCCCGTTTGGTCCTGGTGATGAGGATGCTCTTGCCTTCCTTATGATATCTGTAACCTCCTTTAACCTAGGTTCCGCTTCATCTAACTGGTGAGTTGGTTCTTCTGGTTTCATGAGGCTCCCCAGACCTTCCAGATTCTCTTCCCTCCTGGGGTCACTGTATGTGTCCTTGAGAAGGGCTTCTACCTCCGCTCTGTCTGCCTCCAGCCTCCCTGATCCCTTACTTCCCAATAAATTGGACGTGAACTGGAACGGACTTGCTATGAATCTTGCTCTAGCTTTTGTCCGCTCCTTCCTTCTTCTGCGGCTCCTTTCTGCTCTTCTTAAGATTTTCAGTTTTTCTCTCAGGCTCACCCTCAGCTCTGATAAGGCTTGCTTCTCTCCCTCCTCGGCTTGTTTAAAGCGCTTTGTTAGCTGTCTTAGGTCATGTCTCAAGGCTGTAATCTCACGCAGGCGCCTGCTCCTTGTTTCCTCCTTCCTAGATTCTCCCTTTCCTGTCTTTGCTTCCTCCTCTCCAAATCTGTCTAGGCCTACATTGTACATCAATGTTGTCATGACTTGCATTTTCCTATCCATTCTTCCTGCCAAGGTGTTGTTCAAAATGGCTTCCATATCACTGTCGAACTGCTCCCATGCCGTTTTGTTGTTGCTTCCTGGCCACTTAATTTTCCTCCTCCTCTTTCCATCCTCTTGGTTCTCTTTCTCCCTTCCCTCTTGTCTCACTCTCTCTTGGCTGCCTTGTGCTGCTTCTTCTTGACTGTCTATCTCTTGCTCCTCTTGGCTCCCTCCTGCCTTTTCTTCTTGACTGTCTATCGCTTGCTCCTCTTGGCTCTCTGCTCCCCTCACTCTGTTGTTCCTGCTGGTCGTGTCTTCCTCCCCTGTCACTTGGAGGCTGTGGTCACTGTGGTTGGATTCCGGGACCTTCTCCTCCTCCGTCTCACCAGGTTTCCCTGTGCGTTGTGTCAGGTTTGAAATTCGCTTGCAGCCCATCTTTCCCATGTGGATCCTCAACCCATGATCATTCTTGCATGTCTTTCCACAGCTGCACACAGTCTGGTTCCTCTTGGTCAAGCTCGTTGTCCTTGTTTGGTCCATAGTCGTCTCCGCTGTGTTCCTTCCAATGGGTTGCTCATCCTCCCCCGCTCTCGCACAACCCCGGGGGTATCTTCTGATATATCTGTTCATGGCAAATCACTAAGGTACTTCCAGATGGAAGTTGTGTTTTGGCCGGCCAAGCCTCTGCACCCTTGGTACCAGTCTCTCCTGATCGCCTCCTGTCTCTCCAGGTTGTCACTGCTCTATCCGCAGTCGCCATCCAGTCTTTCCTGGTTGTCACTGGTGATCCAGCTTGGAATTTGTTATAAACATCGATGGTACAGATGCCTACTGGTCCTGTCTTCAGGTGGATCCTCGTTCATCAGTTGTTTCGGCGCTGTCCACTACAACCTCCAGAGGTGCGCCAACTGGGGTGATCAAATCCCAGCCCAGGACCAGCTCTACTCTCTCCACCTCTCACCTCTCTTCCTCCACAGCCACATGGATGCTGTTTCCGCCTCCCTACACAGAGAGCCAATGAGCCGTTTCCTCTCCCCTCCTACCACTCCTATAGTCCTCAGTGCCCTCCACATCGACTGGCCTGAAATAATCATGTCACTGGTTAAGTCGTCAGAAAATGTACAATTTGATAAGTTACTATATGTCTCCCTAGTTATAATCCTCTTAAAGCTACCTCTAGGAGACCTCAAAAACCCTAGTTATACACAAACGGGCGCCATCTTGCTTTTGACCCTTAATAATAATCATATATAATCAAATGATAGACTCAGAAACCCAATAGATTCAATATATTATTTTAACAAATTCCTGAAATCCGCACAAATAGCCCACATTTAAAAAAAAAAAGATGTGTTCAAAATACAGTTCAGCATAAGCGAACATGTATATTGAATTTGAATGAACACGATACCAAATTTTCATTTTTAATTCTTTTGTCCTCTTTGAGAGCTGGATGAGAGCTATGTGCACATTGTGTATGTCTGGTCCAAGGATCTCAGGTATGGAGAACATTTTTTTTCAGCGGTCGTGCAGGTTAGGTCAGTCAGGTTCAGAAGGCAGTTGTGGTCACCTAAGTCTCAGGGAGTCATTAACACTATAGCCTTAGTTTTAGCCTTGCGGTTAAGCTTATCGCTGGATGTGGTATCGAGGAATGTGGGTGTCTGGACCTAACTGTAGGTGTAACAAGCTTCGTCTACCTATCACAATACCAAATTATTATTTTCTTAATGAATTTTATTGACCGAAGTTTCACAATGGAATGTGATACATTAAGGATTTATAGAAATAATACTCAAATATACCTAGTACTTATCATTGTTCAGCTTAAGCGATGGGGAGAATTTCCCACCTCCTCTAGGCTTTAGTCGTACTGTGTGGGATATATACATGTACATTCTAATTAGCCTTCGGGGAAATAATCATGTCAAGGAAATGTTCGCCGTCTGAAATCCCCTCAAACAACCCACATTTCAAACTAAGAAGTTCAAATTACAGTTCAGCTTTGGTCATATTATAACATATATCTTTGGTTGTCTGTAATCGCGATTCCATTCAATTGTTATACAATGGATACCACTATATGGGTGGATTTTCCAGAAAATGCACAATTCACCTTCAGAAACCCTCCCAAATAACCCGGATTTAATACACAAATGACACTCAAAACACAATTCAACATAAGCAAACAGATTCTTTGAATCAACTCGATACCAAATGTACTCAGATAAACCTAGTATTTATCATCTTTTAGCAGAATTTACTTAATGTGTAGAGCTGCTGATTGTACATTTTTTGACAATCTGACCCATATACTGGACTTATTTAAGTCTATTTGTTATAGAGTAATACATTAAACAAGCGACTACGGTGCGATCTTGATGAAATCGTAATTGTTTAAAAAAGACCGTGATAGATAGAGGCCACCATTAGATGGTTGAACTAATGGTGGATTGTTACTGCTATTGGTATGTAATTGGGGTAAATTTTCCATTTGTGCTTAATTGCGGAAATGGGAGGTTCTGAGACTGTATATCATTAAATATAGCTAGAATCCTATATCTGTATGTCTCATTGGATTCCTCTCAACCTCAGCTCTCATTCCAACCATACTTTAGTGTATGTGGAGTCAATATTTTTTATGATAAGATCCGAAAATGCTGTTTTAGCCCTTGTTTTTGACTATGAAATGAAAGAAATACAAACTTCAACAGTTGTTATTTTGTTCTAACCCTTCTTTATATTAATCTTTATGGTTCTATTCAACATTTGTGCCTCAATCTGTTCCCCCATATTTTTTTAGGACACAAGTTGGAAATTTTTCCCAATTACTGTGTCCAGTAGGCCGTGAGATCCTCCTCCCTATAAAGGGAGTTATACCCACTGGTTGTGTCTCCTCTTTTGATGACTATAAATGTAACAGAAACAACATGCAGGTCTTTTGAATGAACACAATACCATACATACTCAGATTTGCCTAGAATTTATCATTTTCAGCCTACAGTCTAGGCCCAAAGTTGAGAGAGTCCCTTCAAACGAAGGGAAAGCCTCTCGCCTCAAACCGCAGTCTCATTATAATTCTATTAAGACCGCAAAATGTCATTATATTCCCATTCAAACGCCGAGTCCTAGGCCAGGAAACCGATTAGCGGAGTAGTCGTCCAATCACTGACATACCATTCTTATCTGATCTGAGGGTTTGGGGCTAGAGTGGAAAGCAAGTAATACAGGCAGCAAAACTTGAAAAGTATCACAAATGTGAAGAAATAAAACATTACAAGTCCTGAGGATTACATATTAGAAGTTTAGTGAAATGAAGAATGCCTGAGTCAGTTCCTTCCTCCTAGAAACACCCACACTTGTGTGAGCATGTAACAAGTGTGGACGCTATGCCCTCTGTAGTTTGGAGGTCATCTGGAAGCTATTTGGAAGCCAATTAGTAATACAAAAACAAATTGCGAAATAAAACATTTTTTATTTTAAAAAAATGCTATTCACTATTATCTGATATTTTTTTTATCCTATTCTCTTCGTCGATATGTAATATATAACTTATATGATCTTGTTTTTGCTAAAGTCTATTTCTGTAATTTAGATGACATCAGCTCTAAAAGAACAATGTACTACTACATACTATTTCGATTGAATAAAACATCTTAAAAAAACAATTTTGCTATATTAAAACATGGTCTTGTGAGAATGCAATGGCAATTTGCCCAGAGATTCGGTATGTAAATGATGAAGTCAGAGAAGTCGGATGATAGTAGTCTTCGGCCAGGCAGCAAGGTGTGTCCAAGCTTACTCTGTCCCCTTTATTTATAGTCACACGTTAACCTGCGCGGAGGATCCCTTGCCCTCAACCCCCCCTCCCTTCCCATTATCCCTGACCCAAGCATGTAGCGTCCCCTCCCTCCCCCAGTCCCCTCCCCCCACCCATTAATGAGAGTCACGCCGGAGAACAAATGGCGATGCTATTTCGGTTGCTAAGACAATCAAACAGGTAGACACATAACAACAGATGTCCAGCGCCCCGCTCTCCCCCGCTCCACCCAGGTCCCGCGTGGCGGTCGAGGCCCAGGCGGAGGGGAGGGGGGGGAGAGGGGGAGGGGGGGACGGCCACTCTAGGGGTAAATTCCGCTCGCAAGAATTGCAATTCTTTACAGTCTATCCATGAGAGATTTATAATGAGAATATCTAGATGTCAGGTATAATTGAAAATATAAAATGTTACAGTTGAATAACCAATTTAATGATAATAATTATATAACAGAGCGCGCTCCCTATGTATAGTGGGCGGTAGATGGGTGTAAATCACCCGTGTAAATTACCATTTTTATACATTTCTGTGTAAAGGGAATTTCACGATACAAGTCTCACCCTCGCCATACCAAATTGTACCCACCCAGTGTAATAGATCATCTATGTAATAGATAAACACCCACGCGTCAGGCTCAGGTCACAAGAAAATGTACAATCACCAGCTCTGCACATTTAGTAAATTCTCCTAAATTAGGCTGAAAAATGATAAATACCAGGTAGTTCTGAGTATATTTGGCATCGAGTTGATTCAAAGGATGTGTTTGGTTGTGTTGAATTGGTCTCATTTTTGTATTGAATTTGGGTTATTTGGGAGGGTTTCTGAATGTGAATTGTGCATTTTTTGGGGGAAATTTCACCCATATCCCGGAAATCCACGCCTAGATCTGTGTACCAGCTTCGTGGCTGGCATTTCTCGTCTCCACTCAATAAATATAATGGTTAATTAAATTCTAGACGGAAATAGGTTCGGTCGGGCCCTATGGTTAAATTGGGGGAAAGTCAAACTGAGGGAAAGCCTCTCGCTCCAAACCCAAACATGTACTTAGAATCCCACTAGGACACCTACTCCTGGGCCAGGGAAGCCATGAGCGCAGTAGGCGTCCAATCACTGACATACCATTATCTGATCTGAGAGGCTGTGAACCTATAGACTGTATACATCCCGATGCTGGGATGTCTTTGGGTCAGATTTTCAGAAAATGTACAATTCACCTTCCCCAACCCCTCAAATAATCTAAATCTAAGAGAAAAATTACGTTCAAAATACAGTTTAACAGAAAGAAAGAGATATTTTTAATCAACACAATGACAAAGATACTTGGCTATGCATAGCATTTAAAATATTCCAGTCTAATTTAGCAGAATGTACTCAATGTGTACAGCTGGCAATTGTACATTTTCTGGAAATCTGACCCCTTTGGTTACATCGGGATGTAAGTGGGATGAAGTTCAGGAGAGAAATAGAGATGAGAGATCATTTATCAGTGGATCTCAATGATCGTTGTTTACAAGTCGTGTAACAGTGATTGCCACATATGTTCACTCTGTTCAATCTGCGGCACTGTATGTCATCAAATATAAGTCGAATTTATTCCGAATATTTTATCTGATATACTGGGAAGATTATCTGTCTGATCTTAGAGTAACAATGTAACTTGTTACTCTAAGGTCTGATAAAATTCTGTCAATAAAAACATAAACAAACATATAGACTGCTGTCGAGAGAACATGCAATGTATAGAAAAATGATATAGTATAAGTGTATATATATATATATGAACCAATGAGGTATAACCGTTCTATCACCAACTACAATAAATTATCTCAAATATATTGATCGAAGGGAAACTAACAACAGGAAAAGGGGAAGAGACTGTCCCGACATGATTCACGGCGCTATGGAACCACCCTGTTTTACTGTTGACATAAAAGTGTTTTTAAATGAAATACCATCAATTATACCCCTCCCTGTCGTCATGGAACAGACAGAATGTTTTATTAAGGAGTGTGTGGCTGGATATATAACGAGCCTCGCCCAATCCTATAATTTTATTTCTCATTCATTCATTCAAATACAGGACATAGAGAGAGAATTTTTATTCAGCAAATTACAGAACAGTCTAGGTCCAAAATCGCTGACACATCATTCTTGTCTGATCTGAGTGTTTGGACACGTTCTTTCTGGGCCTACAAATACGAAGTATATTATCTGTCTATCTCCACGGTGAAACATGGTCGATCATGATTTAATATTGGTTTATCCAAATTTTAATTTATGATTAATCTATGTCATCTGACAATATCATTCGTAAGATCTTTTCTAAGATTTTATTGGTGAATCTGATGTTATCGTGCACATGTACTTAAACTAGCTGATGTAAGGCGGACAGTTAATCCAATAGTTTGACCGACAGGTGATTGTCTAGTTGGGAGAATTTCCCACCTCCCCCACCCAGGTGGGTGCAGTCGCCTGAACATGTACAATTCACCTTCACCAATCCTCTCAAATAACCCAAATGGGGATCAAAATAGAGTTCAACATAATCAAACAGATTGTTTGAATTAAGGAAATACCAAATATGTGCCTTTCTGTCTCTTTTCTCTTTCTCTCTCCCTCCTTCTTCTCTATCTCTATTTCCTGGGTATGATCATAAACTGCCTCCCTCTCAGCTCTCCCGCCCTTGATATAACCTTCAATGTGTTGATAAGGGCGTAAAGCAACCAATCTCACTCACTCACTCCCTCTCAGCTCTCCCGCCCTTGATATAACACTTCAAAGTGTTGATAAGGGCGTAAAGCAACCAATCTCACTCACTCACTTCAAATATACTTAGATATAACTAGTGTTGACGATTTTTTCAGTTTAATTTAGCAAAGTTACTAAATGTGTAGATCTGCCGATTGTACATTTTCTGAAAATCTGACCCATGTATTATTAAACTAACCTCCAATAGGGGATTTGCATGTGCCACTGCGCATGTCTATTACAGTGCATGCTGGGATGGATTCCGTTCACATCTGATATACAAATATTTAGCAATATATTTTTTTATTTTTTTAAACGACTTTATTAGGAAGATTTCCACAATGTGGTAGGTCTCATCTCCTACAAAAGGTATATACATGTTTTACATTTATTAACTACCGAATCCATATAGTTATGAGAGATACTACTAGTTACATAATTCATTTAGCGACAGCTACAAGGTTCATGACGAACTTACTTCAACATACATTTCTTTTTGTTTTAAGCCCAAAAATAAAATAACAATCATTATACAGGTTCGCTAGTAAATACAAAGATTTCGTCAACATATTTTCACCGATTTTTGTATTTTTCCGAAAGTTGCATGCATGTTTTTACCAATATCTTAGCTTGTATAGATGGCAAAGATGAAGCCTTGTGATATGGAAACATGTAAAGTGATATGGAAACATGTAAAACACATGGATATTGACATTAGAGCATTGATAGCTAGTCCATGCTGAACGTAACACTTTAGCTTAGATACTGGTTAATAGTGTATGTGGTATTGCCTTGATTCAAAAAAAAAGCTGACCTTGAGGAATTGACAAATTTATTCATTGTTATTGGTTTGAATAAATCTTACCCAAAATTCCACGCACAAATCATGTATAATTATTTACAACTTAGCACGCAACGTAAGGGTTTATTTAGCCTGCAACGTAAGGGTTTGTATGCACACTTCACCTGCTGAAGTCATTACAGTGTGTCTGTACTCATGCACGGAGTATAATATGACCGCCCCCCCCTCCCCCACCCCATGTGTTTTATTGCACGCAGGTCTATAGTAGAGTCGATATGGGTCAGATTTTCAGAAAATGTACAATTCAACTCCGCCAATCTTCTCAAATAACCCAAATTTCAGACGAAAATAAAGTTCAAAATACAGTTCAACCTAACCTGCGAGATTGCTAGAATCAATGCAATGCCGAATATTCTCGAATTGACTTATTATTGACCAAATTTCAGTCTAATTTAGCAGAATTTACTAAATGTGTACGGCTACCAATTGTACATTTTCTGAAAATCTGACCCATATATAGAAAGATATTTTTATTTTTTAGTACATGTACAGAGAAACCAAGCATTCAATATCTGCCAAATTTGATTTACTTAATTCACGAAATTAAAGATTTAATTCACGAAATCAGAGTTCATATTTTGATGAAAGTAGACAATGATATAGAAATATTAAAAACACTGACAAATACAAACCTAAGACATTAGAGCACTAAGTCCTTAGGGTGAATCTATAATTAATTAGAAACTTAATTCTCAATATTGTTAGTCCAGATTTCATTTTGATTGTGCTGGTTATCTCTACCAGCAAGTAATGAGGTTTTCAGTCTAGGCCCAAAGATGAGAGCGTCCCTTCAAATTGAGGGAAAGCCTCTTACTCCAAACCACAAACTGCCATTATAATCCCATTAGGACCCCTACTCCTGGGCCAGGTAATCCATTATCGCTGTAGGCGTCCAATCACTAACATACCATTTTTATCTGATCTGGGAGGTTTGAGCTTAGACTGGCTTTTGTAACTGGCTTTCGTAATTAATTGACTAATTGATTATGTAATTAATAAATATTGTATTGATTGAACGGAGTTTAACGGATCGTGTCAGGCTGACTTCAGCCAAGGGCGGGTCCCCTAACCATACCGTACTACATCCCCCGGACTTGAGCACATTCCCCCCCCCCCCCCCCCCCCCGGACATGCACCATTGGACAAGTGAAAACAAATGGGTCAGATTTTCAGAAAATGTACAATTGGCTGCTCTACAAATTTAGGAAATTCTGCTAAATTTGGCTGAAAAATGATGAATACCGGGTATATCTAAGTATATTTGGTATCACATTGGCTTAAAGTATCAGTTCTGTTATGTTAAACTGCATTTTGAAGCTCATTATCGTCCTAAATATAGGTAATTTGAGAGGATTGGTGAAGGCGAATTGTACATTTTCTGAAAATCTGACCCATATAGGACAGAATAGCTGATTCTACAATTATGTGAATTAAGCTCAACTATCAACTTTCCTTTCCAACTAACATGTTGTACGTAAGAATTTTGTAAAATCTAAACATTGTTTAAGTCGTACTATAAAGAAATGGTTCCTAAATGTATTAGGAGGTTACTATTCTGTAGCTCGGAAATATCACTCGTTAATGTTCACTCTCCGGGAGAAGTAGTTATTGTTTTAGTTGTACAAGAAAATACGAAAATCACAAAAGAATTATAAATGGAAAGAGGGAGACAGCAACAAATTTAGATCTGTAAACGCCAAGATGTCAGGTGGTTTAATAAAACCTTTAAAAAAACATTCTGTAGGTCAATGCCCCTCCGGTGCTACCACTGTTCACTACTTTCCAACTAACATCTCTAACTCAAAGCTCAAAGTTGAGAGAGTCCCTTCAAACTGAGGGAAAGCCTCGCGCTCCAAACCGCAAAATATCATTTTAATCCCTTTGTTATTATTATTTTTAAACAAGTTTTATTCAGGCAGATAGGTGTAAATGGCATATGCCATAGACATTATGTATGGCTAGGACTGCACAATACCATTAAAATCCCATTAAATACCATTAAAATCCCATTCGGACGCCTACTCCAGAGCCAGAAAAGCTATTAGAGCAGTAGGCGTCCAATCACGACGTACCATTCTTATCTGATCTGAGAGGTTTGAGCCTAGACTGACAAAATGCTATAAACGCCCGGAAGCCTTGTACATACTTATAACACTGATGTTTTGGGGTTTGGGGTTTTTTTTATTTAGAATTTTTATACAGGAAACATCAAACATCCTTGCAAATGACAATTGGAATATTGGTAGACTGGTACAATGTACACTGGCTATAATAAACAAAGAGGTTCATTAGCATGACAAGATAATGGGCGCACGGGCAGCAATTCTATGCAGAATAACCATGGTCTTCCACCCACTGCTGTGTCTAACTAGACTAACTCCTTTATGGTGACTATATTAATATATTAAATACAGTCTAGGCCCAAAGATGAGGGTCCCTTCAAACGGAGAGAAAACCTCTCGCCTCAAACCGCAAAATGCCATTATGACCCCAAAATGTCATTATAATTCCATTAGAACGCATAATCATGGACCAGGAACTGATTAGCGCAGTAGGTGTCCAATCACTGACATACCATTCTTATCTTATCTGAGGGTTTGGGCCTGGACTGAATAGAATTTTATAAATGCCAGAAAGTTCTCCTATTGAATAGATCTCCCTGTAAGCTTACAGTATCCTGCCCACCTAAGTTATGACGTCCACAAAAAGACCAGTTGATATATAAATATTAAATGTCATATGTTTATGATTAAAACAACTGTGTTTATAAAGTCACATAGCGCGAGTAAATATAGCTAGAATAACTCCGGGTTACCGGTATATAAATAACTGCCTGACTACCATGGACTACTACACGGCTATATGTCCATATGAGAACAAGAGTGACAAATTCCCTTTCCAAATTTGGAATCATCTGGGATCAAAATGGGTTATCCTGAAACCTGGTTACAACCACCAAATAGCCCATACACACGGCTATATGGGTCAGATTTTCAGAAAATGTACAATTCAACTTCAACAATCTTCTCAAACAACCCAAATTTCAGACGAAAATGAAGTTCAAAATACAGTTCACCCTAACCAAACAGATTGCTAGAATCAATGCAATGCCGAATATACTCGAATTTACCTAGTATTGACCAAATTGCAGCGTAATTTAGCAGAATTTACTAAATGTGTAGAGCTACCAATTGTACATTTTCTGATAATCTGACCCATATGTCCATATGAGAACAAGAGAGACAAATTCCCTTTCCAAATTTGGAATCATCTGGGATAGAAATGGGTTATCCTGAAACCTGGTTATACAACCACATAGCTCATACGTAGTTCAGGTCACCAGAAAATGTACAATTGGCAGCTCTACACATTTATGAAATTATGCTAAATTATGCTAAAAAATGATAAATACCAGGTATATATGAGTATATTCGGTATCGAGTTGATTCAAGGGATGTGTTTAGTTATGTTGAATTGTGTTTTGAGTCTCAATTTTGTACTAAATTCGGGTTATTTAGGAGGGTTTCAGAATGTGAATTGTACATTTTCTGGAAATTTCACACATGTACAAAAATAGCCATTGTACAGTAATAGTAACCAGTTAAAATGTGAAAATGTGGTGCAGACGAAACGAGAAACAAAATCCCACATTGAGCTATTGATAGCTGTGAATAAGATGCATGGTGTACAAAGGAAGTTTATACTATAGGGTCAAGTTTTCAGAAAATGTACAATTCACCTTCACAAATCCTCTCAAATAACCCAAATTTCAGACAAAAATAAAGTTCAAAGCACAGATCAACCTAACCAAACAGATCGCTATAATCAATGCAATGCAGAATATACCTAGTATTGACCAGACTGCAGCCTAATTTAGCAGAATTTCCTAAATGTGTACAGCTGCCAATTGTACATTTTCTGATAATCTGACCCTATATCACCCGATACCACCGATCACACTCTATGGTATTGGCTATCCTTTGGCTATCGATTTTACTTTCACTATAACTTATATAGTCCATGAAAGTTCTTTCGAACGAACCTTCTACATCACTACTTTTCTATTTGACATGGTTATCAAATAAATGTGATGTGTTCCAGGAAATGAGTCACAAGTCGCAAAATTGATATTTTTCAAAGTGTTTTTTTCACAAGATATCTTTATTGAAATGTTCTGATTTTTAGAGGGTTTATCACTTATAGTCATATAAATCTGTGTACCAAATTTCAGAACATTATATTAAGTATATCCTTGCGTTTTGAAGGCCTTTGTATGGAGTATACTACTATAATATTTAGATATTAAGAAACAGTGCAAACGTTTTTAGGGTTTTTTTTTCAAAATAAAAATATCAAACTTAAAATATAGAAATACTTATGTGTCATAGTGTTTCAAATATGGTGATATCTCAAAATCCATATTTTGCGACTTATGACTCATTTTCCTGAAACGGATCACATTTAAGGTGTCAGACCAAACTGTTATGAAATAAACCCCTAGCAAATAGCACATATTGACTCATCATTCTGCATAATTGTCCAGGAAGCGTGCAGAACCAGTCCTGCATTCGCTTATTAGGAGGGTAGCCTCTAAGTGTTTTTCTGTTTTAAGTTGTATTTCGATTGAATGGGCGCAGCCTCCTTTTAGTATCACTATAGGAAAGGTATACTCTATACTGGAGCCTCTGTCGCACCCCTGGCTTAGTCTAAATTGGAGGGGTGGCCTGTCAGTGGCCACATGGGTCTGTTTTGACTGTGTTGGCTGGTGCTGTTAAGTAGAGGAGTGTATTGGCTTGGCCTGTTTGCTGTGAGTGACAGGGAGGGAGGAGGGAGGACAGGGAGGGAGGTGTACAGACTGGCTGTGATTGACAGGGGGTTGGGTACTAGGCAGGGGGTTGGCTACTAGGATGGTGCTTGAGGATAAGTGAACAACCCTGAAAGCTTGTGAATAGTTACTAGGCAGGGGGTTGGCTACTAGGCATTCCTACTAGGCCAGGCCTACAAGTGTGATCTGACAAGCTACATCCTGTAAGATCTTTATCTTTGGATCTGTAGACTGTCATCTGTACATCTGTGTAAACTGATTTCAGTGAGAGGAAATATCTGAGGAGATCATCAGATAAGTTATGTAACTGAAGTGTAACATCACTGTGAAATGCCTCCTGCTGATTGTGGCCCAGAGGGGAGGAGGCCAGGTTTGGAAGTGAGTGATGGTTGCCTATGCAATCAAATGAAAAAAAGAAATACAAAAAAAGAACTATATACTAAAAATTAGAAGCAAAAGAAAATAGCAGTTAGGCAAATCAGCTGGGCTACCCTCCTAGTATCGAAAGATACTATAGCAATTGGGCAGTAGTATGTTGTCTTGTTATAGAAATAGAATGCAGTTGCAAGATATATTTTTATGATTAGTTTGAATTATTAAGTCAAACAGAGGGAATTTCAAAGAAAGAAAGTAATTCCCCCATTCTCCTCAATCCTCATGAGGACAATGGAGGACTTAAGTAAACCTTAAATGTGATGAATCAATGTAATTGTTTATAATATTATTATTATGCATGTACCCTTCTATATTTCCCTATAGCCTAGTGGTTAAAGCTTTGGACTTCCAAGCAGGATTCGAGTCCCAGAGCAGACAGCCTTTTTACATTTGAAAGAATTAGGGGGTCTAAGATCGAATTAAGGGAGGAAAGTCCGTTGGATGGGGCTTGGAGATATATAGGTTCTCTGTTATAGAGGTATGGGTGGCGGTCATAAGCTTGTGTTTATTTTCGGTGAAAATGGTTTTCGCACGGGCCACGATTCGTCTAGTGAAAACCAGAGTGATTTCAACCAGTTTGTGGTCCACTTCCACATCAAAAATTATATACGTACATGACATAGCATCATTGTCCACACACCCCTCCCACATCGTGTATTCCCACCATTGATGGATGCTCGTAAAGCAATGCATGATGATATCTTTTTTATTTTTGTTAAAAGATTTTTATTTTCGTATGTCACAGAAAAATGCAGATATATACACTTTGCTTACAGTCAAACGTTTTTTTAAAGAATATCTGATGTAATCAATTTAAGTAAGAAACAATGTTTTAGGGTTATAAATGAGAGGTTTCATATACAATCTATGTCATTTACAGAGATGTTACATCTATAAATATTGCACCAGAGCCAAGAAAGCCATTAACGCAGTAGGCGTCCAATCACTGATATACTATTATCTGATCTGATAGGCTTTGAGCCTATACTGATAGCGCAGTAGGCGTCCAATCACTGATATGTATTCTTATCTGATTTGATAGGCTGTGAGGTTAGACTGCCATTAGCGCAGTAGGCGTCCACTCACTGACATACCATTCTTATCGGATCTGAGAGGCTATGACCCTAGACTGCCATTAACGCAGTAGGCGTCCAATCACTGACATACCATTCTGATCTGATAGGCTTAGAGCCTAGACTGATAGCGCAGTAGGCGTCCAATCACTGACAAACCATTCTTATCTGATCTGAGAGCCTCTGAGCCTAGACCAATCCCATTCCTGTAATTCTAACTATAGCGGGTTTAAAATTTGATTCAATTCAATTCAATTCAAGAATTCTTTATTTGTATTGATGGAAAATTACAATATAGGCCTAGGTTGTTCAGCCAATAATGATAATATTATCATTTCTTCCGGTGAATGCCTATGATATGAGCTTCAAAATGCATATATACATCATTCTCCACATCCCCTTCCCACATAGAATATTCCTCTCATTGATTAATGCTCCTAAAGCAGTGCATGATGAATATTGATGGAAACACATTGTGAAAACACATTGTGGGTGTAGGATAAAGCACACAATTGAGAAAGTTTGGGCAGCGGAAAATAGAAAGTCCGATATGGGTCAGATTTTCCGAAAATGTACAATTCAACTTCACCAATCCTCTCAAATAACCCACATTTAAGACAAAAACGAGCTTCAAAACACAGTTTAACATAACAGAACTGATACTTTAAATCAATGAGATACCAAATATACTCAGATATACCCGGTATTCATAATTTTTCAGCCTAATTTAGCAGAATTTGCGATTTGTGTAGAGCTGCCAATTGTACATTTTCTGAAAATCTGACCCATATATTATACTACTACCGGTTTCTATAGTGAGAGGTCCGCCATTGAACCCGTATCACTGATGCATTCCTTCATTGCTTCACGGTCCGGTTTCACGTTGTGGGTCAGATTTTCAGAAAATGTACAATTCGCCTTCACCAATCCTCTCAAATAACTCACATTTAAGACAGAAATGAGCTTCAAAATACAGTTTAACATAACAGAAATGATACTATAAATCAATGCGATACCAAATATACTCAGATATACCTGGTATTTATCATTTTTCAGCCTAATTTAGTAACATTTCCTAAATGTGTAGAGCTGCCAATTGTACATTGTCTGACAATCTGACCCTTGTTAATCCTCCTCCTCCACCATTAGGTGTTTCCTTAGGGAATGGTTTCTTAGAAGTGCGAGGCTTTAGGAGAAGGACGTCTCGGCGGTTTAGGGATTAGGGGTGTGTTATTGTATGTCAATAGAAGGATATGAATTAATAATGGAAAGTGATTCAGTGGAGGTTGGAAGTATTTATTCATGGATTGATCAAAATAATTCTTAATTGATTTGATTTGAATTCACCTTCTCCAATCCTCTCAAATATTCCAAATTTCAGACGAAAATAAAGTTCAAAATACAGTTTAACCTAACCAAACCGATTGCTAGAATCAATGCAATGCCGAATATACTCGAATTTACCTAGTATTGACCAAATTGCAGCCTAATTTAGCAGAATTTACTAAATGTGTACAGCTGCCAATTGTACGTTTTCCAAAAATCTGACCCAAGTTTCTCGTGTAGGGTACATGACTTCTCCACTACAAAATCAAATCGTTGTAAGCGTTATAATAATTGTATTAATTATATGAGACCCGAAGTCTGTCCGGTGCGCTTCCACTTCGTTATTTTTCCCTTTGTTTCTATCTTTCTTTTGTGTTTCCTCTCCCAAATTTAAGACCAAAAACAGGTTCAAAATACAGTTCGACATAACCTAACAGATTCTCCTTCTTTCTTTCTTTCTTTCTTTCTTTCTTTCTTTCTTTCTTTCTTTCTTTCTTTCTTTCTTTCTTTCTCTTTCTTTCTCTTTCTTTCTTTCTTTCTTTCTTTCTTTCTTTCTTTCTTTTCTTTCTTTCTTTCTTTGCTTCTTTTCCCCTTTCATTCTTTATCTATTCTAATCCTGTTTTATATTCTGACCCTGCATCACCCTATTCTGTATTCCGACGCTGTATACAAATTTCAATTATCTAAAAAACTGTTGGAGAGGACATACTTCCCCTGGTTAGCCTGAACCCGATATAGTGATGGGACTTGGTTACAGTTATTCATTTCCTCCGCTTGTATCGTTGGTGTGTGTTGACAGCACATTCCACCCAACACTGACTCACTGCATTATTGTGGTAAACCCTCTTGACATTAACACGTTTTATTCTTTTTTTGTTTTCCCAGGACCTGGCCCCCGTTAACCACAGGCAGGCCATGGTAAAACTAGCCTTGAAATCTACTGACTGGATCAGGTGAGTCCACCTTTTAGCATACATATTTATTTTTATTTTTTTATTTTTTTTATTTAATATTTTTATACAGCACATCTTCTGTAATAACGACAGTTGAGTTATCAACAAACAAGTACATTGTAGAGTGAAGTTCAATAATGAAATGGCATTAACATTGAGATATGGGCTCACAGATGGCAATCCAATACAGAATAACCATGGTCTTCCGCCCACCGCTGTGTCTATCTAGACCTAACTCTATTGAACAAAGTCCAAAGTAAGACCCAAGGTCAAGATCAGTCTCTTTTGGTGGATACGCACACCTATCATGGTATATATGTCATAATATGAGTAAATTGGCAAGATTTGCTTTGTCATAATAGATGAGAATGCAGCACACTAGCCGCGATAAGCCTCGCAATAGGCTTTGCAACAGGCCTCTGCAATAGAAATGAAAATATTTGATCTTGGAGAGCAGGGTATCGCAGATGTGTGGGCCCCTTTGCGACAACCTGTGCAATAGCCTTTGCAACAGGCCTCACGATAAGAAATGCGTCACTATGTATCGCAGAAATATTAGACATGTTTAATATTTGTTGGCGATAAGCATTACATCGCAGACGTCACCATGCTATTGCGATCAATTAGAAACCACTATTGCAGAAGTGTGACGATGTTTGCAACAGGCCTTCCTGATAGACCTCTGCAATAACCTGGCCTATCAGGAAAGCCTGTTGCAAATCCTATCGCGAGGGTTATTTGGCTAGTGTGGCGCTGGCTTTAGACTAACGATAGATAGATTCAATTCAATTCAATTCAAGAATTCTTTATTGTATTTTGATCTTATTACAATATGGTAATTCGACAATCTAGATAAACAGAGGTTTAAGTAGTTCTTCTGCCGGGTGCCAGTTCTTGATTATTCTTAAATTGTACAGTTTCAACATTAACATAGAAAATAAATTATAAGTTTACAACAGGTGAAGTAGAAGTCATATGTGATGGTTAGATGAAGAAGTATATAAATATGATACATGAGGTAGTGAATGTGATATGGACAAGTACATAAAACAGAATAAAATAAAACAGTGCTGATGAATGTTGCTTACAATGTTTACAGGTTGGACACGTGGGAGAGTGACCAGACTGAGTGGGAGCGGACGGTGGTGGTCTATCTCTATATCTATATATATCTATGTTACAGGTTGGACACGTGGGAGAGTGACCAGACGGAGTGGCAGCGGACGGTGGTTGTCTATCTCTATATCTATATATATCTATGTTACAGGTTGGACACGTGGGAGAGTGACCAGACGGAGTGGCAGCGGACGGTGGTGGTCTATCTCTATATCTATATATCTGTATTACAGGTTGGACACGTGGGAGAGTGACCAGACTGAGTGGCAGCGGACGGTGGTGGTCTATCTCTATATCTATATATCTGTGTTACAGGTTGGACACGTGGGAGAGTGACCAGACTGAGTGGCAGCGGACGGTGGTGGTCTATCTCTATATCTATATATCTGTGTTACAGGTTGGACACGTGGGAGAGTGACCAGACTGAGTGGCAGCGGACGGTGGTTGTCTATCTCTATATCTATATATCCGTATTACAGGTTGGACACGTGGGAGAGTGACCAGACTGAGTGGCAGCGGACGGTGGTGGTCTATCTATATCTATATATATCTGTGTTACAGGTTGGACACGTGGGAGAGTGACCAGACTGAGTGGCAGCGGACGGTGGTGGTCTATCTATATCTATATATATCTGTATTACAGGTTGGACACGTGGGAGAGTGACCAGACTGAGTGGCAGCGGACGGTGGTGGTCTATCTATATCTATATATATCTGTATTACAGGTTGGACACGTGGGAGAGTGACCAGACTGAGTGGCAGCGGACGGTGGTGGTCTATCTATATCTATATATATCTGTATTACAGGTTGGACACGTGGGAGAGTGACCAGACTGAGTGGCAGCGGACGGTGGTGGTCTATCTATATCTATATATATCTGTATTACAGGTTGGACACGTGGGAGAGTGACCAGACTGAGTGGCAGCGGACGGTGGTTGTGCTCCGGCACCACAAGGAGCAGCTCGACTCCATCTATAACGCTAACCCACTGCCGGACACACCCACCAAGAAACGCAAGCTCGACTCAGAGAACATCGGTGAGACTTCTCTTTCTCTCTCTTCACTTCACTTGATTTTTTTTAAAAAAAGCTTTGTTTGTCATCATGCAACTCACAAAGACACCCGGGTAGGGTATAATGTTTTTTCTCTTATATTTCTCATAATTTAACTGAATTGGCCTCAAATAAAATAAAAAAACAAAACAGTGCCTGTGGGTGAAGTCGGCAGAAAATGTACAATTCGCCTTCACCAATTCTCCCAAATACTTTGGGCAAATACTTTTTAAATGTTTTTAAGGTTTCCCCCGCTGAAGGCGGTACAAGTGCCAAAGGCTCTTGTACTGTGAAACCTTATAATATAGGATCCACTTTCGTCTGCTCTATTCAAAAACGTCTGCGCCCTGCCTATAAATATGAAAACAATTCTGCATCCTGACACCTGAATTTCAGACACACTCACACAAATATCGGGGGATTTTACGCTCCCGCAAAGTAATAAAAAACTACTATATCTACTCAAAATACATTACCAAGATGTTGAAACTCAGAAAGAGCATGTTTTCTACCCCCAAATATGTAGTTGTTCTATTAAAAGGAAGATATGAGGGAATGTTTACAGGAATATAGTAAACAATAGTTGAGCAATTAGGCCTACGTTGACTCTTGCACTCGCAGGCACAACCCTGTGATACCTACTTCATCATTGTGGGAATATTACTGTCTAACATTAGTCATTAGCATATACAGACGTTATTCAGAAAGAACAGCCCTTCCTTCTATTAGATATTCATTCTCAGTAATATTGCATGAATTAGGAAGTATGGAGGGAAATAGGCCAATTTATGCCGATGCTGGCCACAATAATGTATGTAGTAATGTCTTCTAATTTTCCCAACGTTAGTAACGCACCTTGACAACTGGACAATCTTGACAACGCTTCCTCCCACATGGAGTTCTTGGGGGGTCTATTTTAGGCCCTATAATATCTATTTAAAAAAACCGTACCATATTCAGCATGGTCAATGCTTTAATGTTGATATTCATGTTTCCATGACACAAGTCCCCATCTTTCCCATCATGCATTTGGTTTTCATAGATCATTTTTGTAATTTTCGATACAATGTTGCCAAATATTCGTATGTCAGATTTCATCAGAATCCGTCCCAGGATGCATTGTTACAGACATGCGCAGTGGCACATGCAAATCCCCTATTACACAAATACAATCCGTATTTGTACGAGAACACGATACCAAATATACTCAGATATACAGAGTATTCATTATTTGTCTGAATAAGTTAGTAGTAGAATTTTACTAAATGGAAGATCTGGCATTTGTACATGCTCTGACGCACTAGTATGAATCATTTACGTCAATGGTACCACCTCACACGTTCACCTCTATGCATGTCCTCAAATGTTTTTAGCTAAGTTGGCTGCATGCTTGTTATGCTGTTCAGTTTACCATATGAGTCAGGTCATCAAAACACGTACAATTCGCCTTCACAAATCCTTTCAAATAACTCAAATTTAATGAAAAACAAGGTCTAAATTACAGTTCAAGCTAATCCAACACTGTTAGAATCAAGCAGATACTAAATATATTCAAATATGGCTAATATTCATCATTTTTCAGACTGATTTAGCAATATTCGGTAAATGTGTAGAGCTGACGATTTGACCCATATACATAGACTTGCCAGAACTTCAAGTAGTCAAGTATTAATTACATTTCATTCGTCACATATAATTCGTCACTAAAAATATCTCTTTTATTGGGTTAAACTGCATTTTGATCGTCACTTTCCACTTAAATCTGGGTTATTTGAAAGGATTGATGAAGGTGAATTGTACATTTTCTAACAATCTGACCCATATGCATCTACATGGTACTTCCCAGGACTACGAGTCAAGCATTAATTACATAATTAGTCACTAATTAAATTAGTTTTTGGTTTGAGTCATGTGCCAGCTTATAACTTGAACTCTTAAGATTAATTACTTCTTTGGAAAGAAATAGTTAAAGGTCATGACCTTGAATCAGAGCGTCCCTGTGACGTCATGTAACCACTGGAAGAAGTTACATGTTTCACACGCCGATATATGAGTCAGATCTTCAGGAAATGTACAATTCGCCTTCACTAATTCTCTCAAATGACTCACATTTAAGACAGAAATGAGCTTCAAAATGCAGTTTAACATAACAGAACCGATACTTTAAATCTACGACATCAAATATACTCAGATATGCCCGGTATTTGTCATTTTTCAGCCTAATTTAGCAAAATTTCCTAAATGTGTAGAGCTGCCAATTGTACATTTTCTGAAAATCTGACCCTTATGGGTTAGGTCGTCATTATTTTGTTATTATTTTCTTTTGTATTTCATTGAGGGCGATAATAGATGTAATTGCTAACAACAGGTAATGGGTCAGATCGCCTAGAAATGTACAATCACCAGCTCTACACATTCAGTCAATTATGCTGAAAAATGGAAAATACTAGGTATATCTGGGTATTTTTGGTATTGTGTTGATAAAACAAATCTGTTTGGACTTTGTTATGTTGAAATGTATTTTGAATCCAATTTTAGTATTAAATCTGAGTTTTGGGGGGATTATTGGCGAAGGCCAATTGTACATTTTCAGGCGACTTGACCCATAATATGTCTTTGTGATACAAAAAGAAATGTCAATTAAAAAATAATGAATCACAATTCTTTTCATCTAAGTTCTATGTGAACGTGAGAATGTATCGTTCACAAAAAAATATATATCATTTGCCAATTGGCCTAACTAGCATACAGCCCAGTGTTGTGTTGTTTCCCACGCCTACCCTGAACTGCACTGACTATATTGTTATTGGGTCTGATTTTCAGAAAATGTACAATTCGCCTTCACCAATCCTCTCAAATAACTCACATTTAAGACAAAAATGAGCTTCAAAATGCAGTTTAACATAACAGAACTGATGCTTTAAATCAATGCGATACCAAATATACTCAGTATTCATCATTTTTCAGCAAAATTTCCTAAATGTGTAGAGCTGCCATTGTATATTTTTTGTAAATCTGACCCTATTGTCACACCTTGAGTAGTTGAGTCACTTCCTTGTGGTGTAGTTATGACCCTGAACCAACATGTAGTATTGATGTAGTGCTCTGTGAGTAAATAACATAATAAGGATCACATATAGTAATATATAGATAATAGAGGGTTTGTGGGGCTCCGGAAGCATTGCGAGGCATGGAATTTGGATATGGGTCAGATTTTCAGAAAATGTACAATTGGCAGCTCTACACATTTAGCAAATTCAGATAAAGTAGACTGAGAAAAGGCCAATACTAGGTACATTCGTGTATATTTGGTATTGCATTGATTTTAGCAATCTGTTTGGTTAGGTTGAACTGTGTTTTGAACTTTGGGGAAAGAGGATTGGTTAAGTTGAATTGTACATTTTCTGAAGATCTGACCCTTGTACGTATTGATGTAGTGCTCTGTGAGTAAATAACATAATAAGGATGACATATAGAGGCTTTCTGGGGCTCCGGAAGCATTGCATGGCCTGGCATTTGGATATATGAATTCAAGGTTGTGGAATGCGTTATAAGATAAGATAAGAGAATTCTTTATTTGTGTTGAAGTGACCTCAGTAAATCTACTATAGTATAACCTAAATTAACTTAGGTGGGAGCAGGAGAGAAAGCCTATTCTTTTGGTAATTAACCCCATGGTCCTGGTATGGTTTGACGCCACCCCCACGTCCCTGTGGCATGCCCGACCGGCTATGTGAGAAGTTTAATGATAAGATAAGTGGTATTGTAACCTTGTAAAATTGACAAGCCCAAATTGTCTAATTTTAAGTTAAAGTTGTCTCATTCAGCCAGACATTCGTCGCGCCTACATCTCTGTGTGTTGCGTTGATTAATTTCTCGCCCAACTACTGACCCTGAATTATTACGAAGAATGACCCGCATTTCTTCAACCTAACCTCCCCAAACTTGGGGGCGAGGAACGGGAGTCCATGTCATGATCCACCTGTTGTTTTTATCAAGAGGTGGCATAAAAATCAGGAGTAATGGCATTCCTTCTTCCACACATTGGGCATGATTGGCATCAAAGACATATTCGCCGCGACGTAATTAGCATGGGCTATAGTATAGTCGTCGAATTTTGAATTTTTATCTCTATGCAGATGAGACAGACTATAGTATTGTACATAACACTAATGTCTTATTTCTATTTATCTCTATTCAGATGAAACAGACTATAGTATTCCTGCAGCGGCGACGTTGACCAATATGAATAACCTGAGTAACTCAGACACACTGTGCGGCCCCGTACAACTCAAGCTGCTCTGTGGGGCCGACCTGCTCGAGTCGTTCGGCACGCCTGGGCTCTGGAATGACACAGACGTAAGCACCTCATCTTAAACTCTTTATTTTTTAAAATGAATTAAACTTGTATTTGTAATAAGCGGGGACGAACGTCTTCAGTATTTCTACTGATATCAGTATTTTAGAAAACATACCCCAGCAAATTTTAACAAAACAAATGAAAAATTATCAAACGTAAGCACCTAATATTGAGCTTTTTTTGAAAAGATTTTTTTATCAATATTTCTATTCAGGATAATCATAGACAGTTGCACTCACTTTAAAAAAAGTGTTTTTTGGTTGTTCCCGGCTACCTTTCTATATAAGGGTCAGATTTTCAGAAAATGTACAATTCGCCTCCACCAATCCTCTCAAATAACCCACATTTAAGACAGATATATACATTTAGTAAATTCTGCTAAATTAAGCTGCAATATTGCCAATACTAGGTAAATTCAAGTATATTTGGCATTGCATTGATTCTAGCAATCAATCTGGTTAGGTTGAACTGTATTTCGAACTTTATTTTCGTCTGAAATTTGGGATATTTGAGAAAATTGGTGAAGGTGAATTGTACATTTTCTGGCGACATCATTACGCTGCTTCAACTCTACTTCATAATACACAGACCAGAGAAGCTTACTTTATTTACTTGGAGCTATTGTATAGAACCACTTGAGCATATCAAGGTCTCTGCACATGTAGTGTTTAGGCCTGCATTAAAACATAAACACCTTTAGTTCACAGAGTTCACCTGTACTGGACAGAAACTGTTTTACCCTAAATAACCAGCAGATACTGAAACGGGAGGACACTCTAGGCCCAAACTTCAGATCAGATAAGAATGGTATCTCAGTGATTAGACGCCTACTGCGCTAATCGGTTTCCTGGCCTAGGACTCGGGCGTTCTGATGAGATTATAATGACAGTTTGCAGTCTTAACAGAATTATAATGGCACTTTGCGGTATGAGGTGAGAGGCTTTCCCTTCGTTTGAAGGGACTCTCTCAACTTTGGGCCTAGACTGAGGATGGTTTACTAAGCAAACAGTGGCGTCTGTGCGGCGTTCTAGGTATCTTCTCGTGACGTCATTCTTACCCTACATATACGGGTCAGGTCGCCCACGAATGTACAATAACAGCAGCTCTACACATTGATCAAATTCTGCTAAATTATACTGAAAAATTATAAATACTTGGTATATTTGGTATTGTGTTGATTCAGACAATCTGTTCGTTTATGTTGAATTGTGTTTTGAAACTTCTCTCTGCCCTAAATTATTTATTATTTGAGAGTATTAGTGAAGGTGAATTGTACATGTTGAGGTGGTTCTACCCAGACTATTTATCTGCTGACGTAGTTTCACGCCTGGCCGCCCAAGCTATGTACACTGTACATCCCCCAAATAAGGGCCAGATTTAGTAAATGATAAAGCATACACCTGTATAGTCCTTTTTGCCTTGTTTGGCGGCGTTGGTATGTATGGTATGGTATGGTATTCATACAACCATCACCAAATATGGAGGCAGATTTAGTAGTACATGGTTCCCGCGAGTCATTAAACTTCATTAAAAATTAATGAATTAATTTAAATGATATTTAAATTTCGTAGTTGTTTCTTAAAATCATTAAAAGTCATTAAAAACTGGACAACCCAGCACCTAGCTTGGGGCATCAAAGCAGGGATATAAGTTCTCAGATTATTTTCTGAATTCAGATACTTTGGAAAAACTGATTTTTTTTTTAAAATGTCCCCCAAAATAGCCCCATTTAACACCTGTATGTACCGAAATTGTGTTCCAATTCCTGTTGTCAGAATTATCGTTGGTAGCTTTGTATGGAAGTGGCTGTCATTTCCTGAGTAAAAGATTATGTATAAAGTAAATATGAAACTCATTAAGAACGATTGTAATATTATCCGTTTACATAAGAAGTCATTAAACTAGTCATTAAAAGTCATGTAAATTAGTCATCAAAAGTCATTAAATTCAATGTGCTCTGGGCCGCGAGAACCAGTCCAGGCCCAAACCCTCAGATCAGATAAGAATGTTATGGCAGTGTTTAGACGCCTACTTCGCTAATCATTTTCCTGGCCTAGGACTGGGCGTTTTTATGGGAATATAATGACATTTTGCGGTTTTTATGTAATTATAATGGCACTTTGCGGTTTGATAAGATAAGAAAATCTTTTATTTGTCAGTTTGTTCGATATTACAGTAGGAAAACGGACAAAAAGGTCTACATGTCTATATGAAAAGTTAATTCCATTTCTGCCGACAGTTACCATTAATTTTGAAGGCGAGAGAGGCGAGATGGTTTCCCTCTGTTTGAAGGGACTATCTCATCTTTGGGCCTAGACTGGGAACCATATATAGTAGCTCACGATGCACACCTACAATACATAATCCCTGCTTCCGTATTTGGAGGCGTTGGTTGGTATGCGCGGTATGTGAGGAATGTCAATACATTGCTGCAATATCTTATCAGTCGATGACAATACCAACTATTGCAGCGTGGGATTTCATTATTGAGACATATTCCCCTGTAAGTTATTGTTCTCTGACTATTGTAGGGAATTACCGAACTAGTTATGTCACCACTTGATGCAACCAGCTTCCCAGCTCTGCAATGGTATCAATTGGGTGAAATCGCTAGAAAATGTACAACTTGTCTTCACCAATCCTCTCAAATAACCCACATTTAAGACAAAAGTGAGGTACAAAATGCGGTTCAACATAACCAGGCAGATTTATTGAATGAATACAATACAGAATACACTCAGATATACCTAGTATTTAACAATTTTCAATTTAATTTAGCAGAATTTGAAAGATGTGTAGAACTGTAGATTGTGCATTTTCTGAAAATCTGACCCAGTTATGCCCCAATCGCCGAAATGTCTAAACTTACACTTAGACTAACTTCTAAAACTGCATTCTCGGCTATAACCACAATAAATCTAACCAAACAATAATCATATTATTTTGAATTTTTATTTAAAGATTTTTATTCGGCACCAGATGTTATATAACATAATACATTATTCTCAGAACGAGCTGTACTGTAACAAAGGGGGCCCTCTCTGTCTGTCTGTCTTTCTCTCTGTCTCTCTCTATCTCTGACCGTATCCGAAATAGATATGTGTACTTTATCAAGCTTTAGTAAAAACAACTAAACAAAATCCATCTTAATTTTGGTCGGATAATTTATAGATTGAGCAACAATTAGAAAATCTCTAGATTTCGACCCGAGTACAGCTTTAAATTAATTTAAATGCTATTTAACGTGACCATATACCGACATTTATTTCATAATTGCCAAACCATTTCCCACTCTAGGTCCAAACCCTCAGATCAGATAAGAATGGTATGTCAGCCTAGTTCTCGGCCCTGTTCTCGGCCTAGTAACTCGGCGTTTTAATGGGAATATAATGATATTTTGCGGTCTTAATGGAATTATAATGACTCTTTGCGGTTTGAGGCGAGAGGCTTTCCCTTCATTTGAAGGGACTCTTTCAAGTTTGGGCCTAGACTGTTCCCTCATAACGAGAATACTGGGGTAATTGTTTAACTATTTTAGTCAAATACAACTATATATTTATATAATCGCTTCATTTGAAATGATTTTAAACCTATATATAGCCCTTATCATCGCTCATCCTCACCCCATCCCTTCATCCCATCCCATTTCCCGCCATGTTAAATCTGCACTCTTAGCCGAACCAGCAACCCTATTATGTTGCTACTACGTACGCGTGAACCCAGTCACTTGGATGCATTGTATGTACACCTTAAACCCTGCCCACACATAGCCGATTTGCCTCCCGATTGCCCCCCCGATTTGGGTCTTCCGATGAATCCTACGATTTCATTTCCAATCCTGGTTTATGGTATTTCAAAAACATAAACCAGGATTTGAAATGAGATCATAGGATTCATCAGGAGACCCAAATCGGGGGGCAATCGGGAGGCAAATCGGCTGTGTGTGGGCAGGGTTTTAGTCCTTCACTCTCAGCTAACATCGATCAGAAACTGAACATTATTTTACATTTTCTTCCCTTCTTTCATATCTCATTTCATCTCATCATCTCATCCCATTCCTCGTTAAAGTTGGGCCCTCATTTAACATCGATCAAAAAGATTTTCTTATTTTTTCCCCGTTTTTTTCCCATCTGAAGTCGATGCGGACGGTTTCTCCCTGTTGTTTTTGCGGCAGGACTTCATACTACATGTCCACATCTATTCTATAATAAATGAATTATTATACTAATAACAAAACTATTATTATTTGTTCCCAGATTGAAGACATAATAGGCCGGTTCGGGATCGTCTGCATCTCACGAGGTGGATCCAATCCAGAAAAGTTTATTTATGAATCAGATGTTCTCACTAAATATAAGGTAGGTTAATGCTGCTTTCCGTCAGTTTTCACCTCCGAATGTTTTAGCGAATGTAATATAAAGTATGCTGATAGGTTAAATGGTCTTTTTTTAGTCTGTCATGATGGAATAATGAGTATAATCGCCATTAGCAAAGTTTAGAAACAGGAAAGCCTGTCAATCTGGTGCCTCCCGCTCTCTGCGTAGACACACAGTACGTCATGTCAATTCAATAGGGGAGTTGCATAGCCGCCATTTTGAATCTTGATTCGTATGGAAGTATGGGACTAACGGTACAGTGTAAAACCTATAGAAAACATGCCATGTTCAGCATGGACTATTTATCAATGCTCTAATGTCAATATCCATGTGTTATACATGTTTCCATGACACAAGTCCCCATCTTTCCCATCATGCATTTGGTTTTTATAGATCATTTATAAAAGCTGTGATATTGGTTGAAAACATTCTTGCAATTTTCGATAAAATATTGCCAAATATTTGTATGTCAGATTTCATCAGAATCCATCCCATGATGCACTGTGGCAGGCATGCGCAATGGCACATGCAAGTCCCCTATTCAAGGATTCTTTTATTATTGATCTTATATAATACAGGTTATTCGACGTCTGGATAAACAGATAAATGATTAACCAGGTCTTGGGTCAGATTTTCAGAGAATGTACAATTCGCCTTCACTAATTCTGTCAAATAACCCATATTTAAGATAGAAACAAGCTTCAAAATGCAGTTTAACATAGCAAAACTGATACTACAAATCAATACGATCCCAAATACACTCAGATATATCTGGTATTCATAATTTTCACCCTTATTTAGCAAAATTCCCTAAATTTATAGAGCCGCCAATTGTACATTTTCCGAAAATCTGACCCTCTTCCGACGAGTGCCTAGTGAATCCTATGTATACTGAAACATTGGCCGCTGGTTCACTATTCAACCCCTGTTAAATATTGTGTTTTAGTGAAATGCAGCCTATATTTTCAGTCCATGATATTCATTGATATTTTCTCCCGTTTCAGAATAATATAAATATAGTTCAAGAATGGATATCCAATGAAATAAGCTCTACGAGAATCAGGTAAATATGCATTGTGTATTTTGTTGTTTGATACAAATATAACCCAGGGATAACAATGGATTTATTCATAACTTGTACCCAGGACTGGTTTCCCTAAGTTTCTTATTTGAAAATATTTTATTCGTCAAATTATTACATAATAATATTATGATATAGGAGGAAGGATTGACAAAAGGGTTGCCATGCTTCTGGAGTAGTTACCCTGTCTCCCAGCTATTATCGTAAAGGTGATAGTAGAACTAATCATTAATTTTTTTTTTTATTTTTTTTTTATTACAAATCTGGCCGTACAAGTTAATCAAGTTCACAAAAAGCACGTGTCCACTACGTGGATGTATTCGTGCGATGCCTAAATTATTTTCGTAACCATTGAATATAAAGTCCACATTTTAACGTCATCATCAAACCGGCATATACTGTGTACCAAATTTCTTTAAGATTATCAGCTTTAAGCGGCCTTACATCAATACATTTAATTCATCCTCACATTAATCCAACTAACGATTATTAGATCTTTTCTCTCACATATTGATTGAGTTACTATATTCGGTCTTATACCCGTGCAAATGGCTCCATATTCTTACTTTATACCGTTGTCACACATAATCGCCTAGTCCTAATGAGAGCTTTACATTAAAAACAGGGACATTTAATAGCCACCTAAACAGTGGTTGCTAGATTTCAATCATTTCGTTGAGCTGAAGCCAATAATGATCTTTCAATTATAGCTAATTAATGTGTACAATACAGTCCTATGTACTTGGTACTTTGTATTTGTTTTAAATTCAACGTTAATCATGGCTGTATACCATTGTTTTTTCAAATAAAAATAAGATTAGATATAACTCTTGGTAGAACATGTAAACCCAGTTTATAAAAAAAAACTTTAAAAATAAATCGTCACTATTGGCCGAGTGGTCTACACCGTGGCTTGAATATGTTGTGGGTTTGAACCCGGGCATGGCTACAACTTCACCTCCTCCCCCCAGGTACTAGAGGAAGACCACCATTGCGGTGATCTAGTCCTGTATTTTTTTTCTAAATAAAATAATCAAAAAATGTGTCTATATTCCTTCCTGGGGACCTGAAACTGGTCTTTACCCAGTGTCTCAAGTGTTTCCACTAAAAAAGAAGACTTAACTATTAGATAAAACATGAATGTACTTGAACAAAACAACAACAAAGTCGACCCCCAGGTAGCGTTGTATTCAGTGAGATCAGACAGATCACAACCATACAAAGGACATCTACTAAATAATTTTGTATCTTTTTTATGTTTAAAGAAACAGTTAGCGATATTGTATGCAGGCAATCGCTAGTAAAGTAGTAAAATATACCCTTAGGATGTCCTTTGAAATGCATTATGTACCTATACGGGTCAGATCGTCAGAAAATGTACAATTGGCAGCTCTATAGATTTAGTAAATCCTGCTAAATTAGGCTAAAAGATTATGAAAACCGGGTATATCTGAGTATATTTGGTTTTGTGTTGGTTTAATATATCTGTTCTGCTATGTTAAACTGTATTTTGAACCATAAAATGTGGTTTATTTGAGAGGATTGGTGAAGACGAATTGTACATTTTCTGAAAATCTGACACAGTATATTATAGACAGTCTTGAAACACATGTTCAGACGAATAAGACGAATAATACATGTTCAACCAAAAAATGAGAACATTCCTACAAAGATTTCTTTGAATAAAACACTTTGGAAAATATCAATCAACAATAAATATACATACCTCGCTATTGAAAAAAAAGATTTGTTTTTTAAAAAAAGAATGTATATGCACGAAGGCACCCGTTTTTAGGTCGTCACGCATACATACTCACTCTTATTTTGCGATATCTGAAATATTTTAGAAACACCCATCCTCCTTGATAAAGGCCTCATGTTGGCCGAAACGTTGGACCCCAATAAACAAAACCACAACCAACTAGTCCCTGTCCTCCTTGTTTATGGGTAATACCACCTCCCTAGATTTTAGAAATATATTTTTCTTAGTTCTAAACTGCATTTTGAACGTAAATTTTCTCTTAGATTTGAATTATTTGAGAGAATTTGGGAAGGTGAATTGTACATTTTCAGAAAATTTAGCCCACTTAGGCGACTAGAGAAAGCCGATCAACCCAACAATGAGAACATTCCTACAAAGATTTCTTGTGAATAAAACACTTTGGAAAATATCGATTGAAAAACAATATATACATACCTCCATATCAAAAAATGAAAGATTTGCACGAAGCTTTGAAGGTACTAGTTTTTAGGTCGTCACGCTAACATAATCCCTTTTATTTGGCGATATCGCGTTCATATCTGAAATATTTTTGTAAATTCCTTATGTTTTAGTCAAGTGTCACGATGTTTCTTATCACGATTTGGGGAATCTTATTCACTAGTGTGACTGAAACCAAGAAATCTTATTTTTATTCGCAACAGCTCATTTTTTGCCAGATGAAGATTTGCTTATAGAATAAACTATTAATTCTAATTTCATTTAATTAATTATAAATTACATGTCATGTAACGTACCCGATCATGTTTTTCTGTAGAAATGTAATTTAATAACTTATTTCTGAATGGTTCAACTTTAGACGACTTCACCTATAGTATATCTATATGGCATAACTTTTAGTTTATATTCATAATCTCTCATAATATGAGAAAAGATGAGATAATTCATTTGTCATAAGGATGTCGATGGCAACAAAAGGGTTTTAATCATCTCAAGCTTCGGTTCTTCCAGGCCCTTATGAACCAATCTTTTTGTTTGATACATAGTGGAGTTCTACTTCTCAGGTGTATAACAAGGATTATATGAGGGAAATCGCCAGAATTAACAAAATTAATTAAATTTGTCTTCACCAATCCTCTCAAATAACCCAAATTTAAGACAAAAGTGAGGTACAAAATTCAGTTCAACATAACCAGATAGATTTATTGAATTAATACAAAACAGAATACACTCAGATAATTATACTCAGTATTTAACAATTTTCACTCTAAATTAGCAGAATTTGATAGATGTGTAGAACTGAAAATCTGACCCACAATATAACGCTACTCTACAACAACAAAAAATGTTGAATATTTCTTTTTTAGATTGAAATATAACTAGATGTTTCAGATGAAAGACCAGATACGGTTTACATGAATAATTCAATGTGGTTAATATTGATACAAAACTTCTCATTTCTAGTCATTTCATGTACAACTTGTTGGGGTTTTTTTATTGAAATTTGTGCATGTCCTGACATGTTTCGACGCTCAGTGAGTCGCAAGACCATTTTATACACTACCACTGACTAATGTTTTGTGTCTCTCTGTGTGTCTCTCTCTTTCTCTCTCTCTCTCTCTCTCTCCCTCTCTCTCTCCCTCTCTCTCTCCTCTCTCCCTCTCTCCCTCTCTCTCCCTCTCTCTCCCTCTCTCTCCCTCTCTCCCTCTCTCTCTCCTCTTTTTTCTCCCTCTTTCTCCCTCTCTCTCCCTCTTTCTCCCTCTCCATCTATCTCCCTCTCCTTTCTCTCTCTCTAACTCTCTACCTCTCTCATTCTCTACCTTTCTCCCTCCCTCTCTCTCTCTCCCTCTCTCCCTTTCTCTCTCTCTCCCCCTCCCACTTCCTCTCTCTCTCCCTCCTTCTCCCTCCCTCTCTCTCTCTCCCCCTCCCACTTCCTCTCTCTCTCCCCCTCCTTCTCCCTCCCTTTCTCTCTCTCCCTCTCTCCCTTTCTCTCTCTCTCCCCCTCCCACTTCCTCTCTCTCTCTCCCTCCTTCTCCCTCCCTCTCTCTCTCTCCCCCTCCCACTTCCTCTCTCTCTCCCCCTCCTTCTCCCTTTCTCTCTCTATCTCTCTCTCTCCCTCCCCCTCTCTAACATTGAATATATTAAAACACCACTAACTAATACTGTATTTCTCTCCCTCTGTGTTCAGGCGAGCGTTACGGCGAGGTGAGAGCGTCAAGTATCTATTACAGGACTCCGTGATAGAGTACGTGCGCCAGAAGGGGCTTTACGGTTGTGTGGATAAGTAAGTCACTCTTCACTCTCACCGCTACACTCACTGGCGCCACCAGTCTCACTTACAATTATGCAACAGAACCCGTCGCCATCAGCTGCCTTCCATCTTGTGATCGTGACCGTCTTTTCTTCTTTTTTTCTTTTGTTTATTTTTGTAGACATCGTGTATAGATCTATATATAGAAAGTTATGTATCATGTATATATGGGCCAGAGCGACAGAAAATGTACAATCGGTAGTCTCTATGTGTTTAGTTAATAGGGGATTTGCATGTCATCACTGCGCATGTCTATTATTTACAGTGCATGCTGGGATTTATTTGGTTCAAACCTGAAAAACATATATCTAGCAACGTTTTTATCGAAAATTGCAAGAATCTTTTCGCTAATGTTATAGATTGTGTAGATGATCTATAAAAAACAAATGCATGATGGGAAAGATGGAGGATTGTGTAATGGGAACATGTATAACATATCGATATTGATATTAGAACATTGATAAATACTCCATGCTGAACATTACATGTTTTCTATACATTTTACACTGACATACAACTCCCATAATTCCATGCGAATCAAGATTCAAAATGGTGGACATGCAAATCCCCTGTTCTGTTAAATTAGGCTGAAAATTGATAAATACATAAAGAGAAATGTTCAATTACTAGCACCCAGTTCCATTCACTATTTATAATATGCCTCTAGAAGAATATAGAAATATAAACCTTTGTTTTTGGTTTTGAATTGTCATAAAGTATCCAAAAGCTAAATAACTTTATCGCATCTCTCAAGTGAAATGCACATATAATACCAGGTATATCTGAATATATTTGGTATTGAGTTGATTCAGAAAACCTCTTCGCTTATGGTGACTGTATTCTGAATCTCTCTTGTTTTAAATTTGAGAGAATTAGTAAAGATGAATTGTACATTTTCTAGGGACTTGGCCTATATACCACACCTCCTCCTGCTCATGCTTTCTAGTGAATTGTGACTATATATGTGTGTTGGTGGTTAGTCATCAGCGCGTGCCGTTATGTAACGCGTGCACTCGGGGGTGGATGGATGGATGGAGTCATGTGTGCATCATACATGTAGCATATACCACTCATCCTCATCCTCCTCGTGCTCGTGCTCATAGCCAATAGGGGATTTGCATTTGTCACTGCGCATGTCTCTTGCAGTGCATGCTGGGATGGATTCAGTTAAACACTGAGATACACAAATTGGGCAACATTTTTATTTTTGAAAAAACATTTTTTTGTCAATATCTGCTTACAAACATGATTATGAGAAATCCAAATGCATGATGGGAAACATGAAGACTTGTATCATGATTTCCGGTATAACCAATCATTATTCTATATTCTAGCATTAATAAATTACATGATAAATATGCCCCCCCCCCCCCCCCAAAAAAAAGGTATGATAGGTATAATACCGATATTCCTTATATACAACAAATATGGAATGTTTTCAATAGATTTTGATCGACGGACATACAAGTCCCAGAATTCCTAGTGAATCCAGATTCAAGATGGCGGCCATGCAAATCCCCTATTGTTATTATTTTATATATTTGGTTGTTAGTCATCACCGTGTGGCCGTTATGTAACGTGAGACAGTGCCGTACTGGATCAGATTTTCTGAAAATGCACAGTCTACAGTTCTACATATCTATCAAATTCTGCTAAATTCGACTGAAACGTGATAAACACTGGATATATCTGAGTATATTTGGTGTCGAGTTGATTCAAAGGATGTGTTTGGTTGTGTTTTAAGTCTCATTTTTGTATTAAATTCGGGTTATTTGGGAGGGTTTCTGGAGGTGAATTGTACATTTTCTGGAAATTTCACCGTACTGCAGTGTGACCAGGAGGAGTCATGAGGTACCCAGCCGAACCCTGGGTGGTTTATTTAATTGAAATACATGCATTGTTATAATAATAAATTCAGGGCCTCTGGAGCCTTGAAATTGGTTTTAATAAGTTGGCCAGATCGGTTCAAGGGGCATTTCATTTCATTTGAAGAATTATTTATTGTTTCTATCGAATTACAATGAGGTTGCACAACTATCTAGATAGGCAAATGCCTACGTAGTTCTTCCGTTGTATGCCTGTCCGATTCTTGACTTATACATGAAATTGTTACAGAATTTCAACGCGAACATGGAATAGGATAAGGATAAAATAAAGATAAGATAAATAAATTATAGTTATACAACAGGTTGATACTAAGGTGTGTGAAATGGGAAGATGAGACAATAAACTTGTTAAATGCTGAGTAATACAGTCTAGGCCCAAAGTTGAGAGAGTCCCTTCAAACTGAGGGTAAGCCTCTCGCTCAGAACCGCAAAGTGCCATTGTAATTCGATTAGGACCGCAAAATGTCATTATAATCCCATTAGGACACCTAGACCTAAACCAGGAAACCGATTAGCACAGTAGGTGCCCAATCACTTACATACCATACTTATCTGGTCCAAGGGTTTTGGCCTAGACTGAATATCTCACACAGTTAGTAAACAAAAACCATAAAAAGAGAAAGGGTGCCCATGGAAAAGATAGGGATTCCCGGGAAAAAAAATATTTAAAAAAGATCACATTGAAAGCGTTAGATTTGGGGAAAATGAATTATACTGGCCTTGAAATCTTGTAAAAATCCTGGCCTTTTACATGTTGGTACAAATGGGAAGTAGATTTTGTGTCATCCTGCCCCAATTAAATAATTCTTAGCACTTAGATAATAATTATTGCTATAATTATCATATTAATCATTTTGGATTTGTGATAGAATTATAATAATATTGCTCAGATCTGTAGGCTTAAAGATATACGGCAGTCTGGGAAATTGTTGGAATGACCTTGAAAGATCTTGAATTCCTTTCTGACCAAACCTGCGGCTTCAATATGCTTCCATTTACCTCAATATGTCATACCATGGAAATGGGACATTTTGTGACTCATTCGTTTAATTTATGTATATTATTGAGAGACCTCTGCCTTTAGGGAATAAGTAAAACATGGCGTCCACCCATCCCGAGGCCCTGTATGTGTTCACTATCATCTTGTTCAGGAATGAATATTTGGGTCAGATTTTCAGAAAATGTACAATTGGCAGCTGTACACTTTTAGTAAATTCTGCTACATTAGGCTGCAATTTGGCCAATACTAGGTAAATTCGAGAATATTCGGCATTGCATTGATTCTAGCAATCTGTTTGGTTAGGTTGAACTGTATTTTGAACTTTATTTTCGTCTGAAATGTGGGTTATTTGAGAAGATTGGTGAAGGCGAATTGTACATTTTCTGACAATCTGACCCATTTATGAATGAATTTATTTATTCATTAAGTTACATTTGTGCTCTGTATCTACCGTATACACACATTTTGTTAAGTTACAAACTTCTAAGTGTTGCATATTTTTATTATTGTTGTCAATGTCTATATAAAAACCAAATCAATTGCTATTGTAAAGTGGATGTATTTGTACGGTTGTTGTACGCATCGGTGTTGTTATACTAGAATTAGCTGCTTGTTTCTGTTGTTAATCTAGGCTCAGAGCCTAGCAGATCCCTTCAAACTAAGGGAACATCACCGCAAAATCCGATGACAAGCCCACTATGAGATCTTGCTAGTATGTATTACAGTATTAAAGCTGGACTCATTGGTAACATTGCTAACATTGGTCAAAAACTGAGCATTTTCTACTTTTTGTTGCCTTCTGTTCCAACCCTTCTAAAAGTTGTTTGACCAAAATTTTGCGAGGATTTTGTCCGGTTGTTTTTGCTGCAGGGCTTCATAAAATTCCACCTTTTCCATAAAATTCCATTATTTCGGTGACCCGCCCGAATAATTCCCTATGGTGACTTCACTTATTATCGCTCACCGGTGGGTGTTCACTCTGGGCCGATTCGGCTTCAAATTCTTGTATAAACATATAACAGCAGCAGAATATTTATAAATCCAGTCCTATAAGTCATAATATGAGTAACTCTTGTATAAACATATAACAGCAGCAGAATATTTATAAATCCAATCCTATAAGTCATAATATGAGTAAATTTGGTAAGATTTATTTCGAGAATGCAGCATTAAATCCGTCGCCAACATAAACTATTATTATATATAAATTTAAATACTGTAATTGAATTTTTTTTTTTAAAAACAAAAAAAAACTTATTAACTGGTCAGACAACTTCCTTGGGCAATAATTGTTATTATTCTGTTCAGGAGAAATCATACATACGTATATGTGTACGTGCGTCAGTTTCCCAGCACCAGGTTATGAAACCCACTCATGTGGAACGGTTGACCTGGTGTCCACACAACTACCAGGAAGCATATTGTTCCGCCGGCTTTCCGTATTTGTATGATGCCTCAGATCGTCAGAAAATGTACAATCGCCAGCTCTACACATTTAGTAAATTCTGCTAAATTAGGCTGAAAAATGATAAATACTGTGTATTTTTTGTATTGAGTTGATTCAAACAATCTGTCTGGTTATGTTGAACTGCATTTTGAACCTCATTTTAATTCTAAATTAGGGTTATTTGAGAGGATTGTTGAAGGACAATTGTACATTTGCTGACGACTTGACCCATGTACTGTTTGTGCCAGGTACCATATCCCGGGTATGTCAATATCCGCTGCTCACCTTTTAAGTTCTATTGCACTTGATACATTATTTTTTTTACATTTCTATTAGCCAAAGCATTACCATGTTAATGTAAATATGCATAGTATTATTTAACCTGTTTCCATATGATCACTTTACTTGTCATTTGCCAATAGATTATTCAGTGTTTTATTTACAATGTTTACAATTATTTACAATAGTGGGGTCAATGATTGACCTGTCGATCAGGGAACTTGAATTTTGATGGGTTTTTTTTAAAAAAAAAGAATTGTGATCAATGGTGCAGTGGTCAACAGAACGAATTCCAACTTGGAACAAATAGAGCATGATGACACAATATATATCTGTATATAATAATAATATGTGATCCGTTTTAGGAAAATGAGTCATAAGTCGCAAAATACGGATTTTGAGATATCACCATATTTGAAAAGAGGAGACCAACCCGATTCTAATGGATGAAAACATTAAGGACATATAATATGTACTTTTATTTTTAATTTCGAAAAAAACCGTTTGCAATATTTTTGGGTGAATAATTACCAGTAAAGTAGCTAAATGTACTCAATGGGATGATCTAAGAAACGGACTGATATAATTAATAAACAGTCTTGGTATTTGGTAGATGTATTCATACAACCACAAGGACTAAACACTCCAAAAATGGAAATATTCCAACAAAGAGATCTTGTAAGTAAACGACTTTGAAAAATACCAATTTTGCGACTTGTGACTCATTTTCCTGAAACACATCACATATGTAATGTGAGGTGTGGGTGTGGCGTGGACAGTCTCTGAGAGGGCTAATGGTCACACAAGAATATAGAGAGAGAATGCAACGAGGTGCTAGTAATTGAATATATATTGGACGAGTAGTAATCAAGTCCAATAAATAGAAAACAAAATTCGAATTCTTATGGTACACATACCATAAAAATATATTTATTGCACCCCACTTATTGCACCTCTCAAATGGAATGCGCATATAATAAATTATGTATATAGTATATATAGTATATATGTATATGTATATAGTATATATCAATCTGTATATAAATGTTTGCCTGTGCATGAAAAGAGGGACATGGAGTGGAATGACAGACCACAACTAACATACATTTACATGTAGAAACTGCTATAGGGGTCAGTTTTTCAGAAAATGTACAATTGGCAACTGTACACATTTAGTAATTTCTGCTAAATTAAGCTGCAATTTGGTCAATACTAGGTAAATTCGAGTATATTTGGCATTGCATTGATTCTAGCAATCTGTTTGGTTAGGTTGAACTGTATTTTGAACTTTATTTTCATCTGAAATTTGGGTTATTTGAGAGGATTCGTGAAGGTGAATTGTACATTTTCTGAAAATCTGACCCATAGGTTTCTGTCAAACACTGTGCCTATGGTTATCCAAAGATTAAGCCAATACAGTCTAGGCCCAAAGATGAAAGAGTCCCTTCAAACGGAGGGAAATCCTCTCGCCTCAAACCGCAAAATGCCTGTACTGAATACTCAAAAACCAAAGTGTGACTAAATTGACTATATTCAGTATGTAAGCCTATGTACCATATATTGTTTACCGTATACCGTATATACCCGTGTATAAGCCGGACCCCGAATATAAGCCCACCCCGTTTATAAGCCGGGGGTTCAGCACGTCATAACGTTAATATAAGCCGGGCCCCCGTTTATAAGCCGGGTGCCTGGAACTGGATGGAAAGATGGAGGGCCTGGTCTCTTCTCAGGAGGAATAATACTGAAGAAATCAGCCAGAACTTAAAGTAATATTAGATCTAAGGCCAGAACGAGTTCTTAGTGGATGATAAATGATACTTTAAATAAGAGATGAGAAGTCAGTTGTTGTTGATCGATTCTGAATTCTGGTAGTATTTGTTTTGTTAAATTGAAGTCTAAAACATGAAAACCAGAGCAATAATTAAAGGTAATAATACAAATGTGTTTCAGGTAAATCTACTGTTTTCAGTTATTGTAATATAAGCCGGGCCCCGAATATAAGCCGGGCCCCGAATATAAGCCGGGTCAAATCACCATTTGAAATTAATATAAGCCGGGGCTTATACACGGGTATATACGGGTAGGTCCAGTCCATGATAATTCAATTTTCAACCAATAATATTATCTACACTGGACATGATCGAGTGGCCCACTTCTATGGCTTCTGGGTCAGATTTTCAAAAAATGTACAATTGGCAGCTGTACACATTTAGTAAATTCTGCTAAATTAGGCTGCAGTTTAGTCAATACTAGGTAAATGCGAGTATATTCGGTATTGCATTGATTCTAGCAATCTGTTTGGTTAGGTTAAACTGAGTTTTAAACTTTATTTTCCTCTACAATTTGGGTCATTTATAAGAGGATTGGTGAAGACGAATTGTACATTTTCTGAAAATCTGACCCTTCTATGATAGTTCGTCTTCCAGGGGGTGTCAATATTTTGCCAAACGGTATTATTGCCGGCCGTTACTTAATAATTCTATGTACGATACGTCATTACAAGGGTAAGATCATCAATAAATGCAAAGATGTATAAAGTGGAACCCCACTAATACGACCACCCTTGGGATTGAACGATTGTTGGTCACATAGCAAAGTTGAGCGAGTCCCTTCAAATGGAGGGAAAGCCTCTCGCCTCAAACCGCAAACCGCAAAATGCCATTATAATCCCATTAAGACCGCAAAATGCCATTATAATCTCATTAGAACACCCGAGTCCTAGTCCAGGAAACCGATTAGCGAAGTAGGGGTCTAATCACTGACATACCATCCTTATCTGATCTGAGGGTTTGGACCTGAATTGTAGAGCACAAAATACAAAATGTAAATTGGCTGGTAATTTAGCTTTACAACAATTAATTGATATAAATGCAACTAATGACTGTATTCTAGACGACTCAATGGTTTCTTGTTACACATTTTTCTTTTATACGACAATCATCTTAGAATCACTACTGCGCCGATTGCCAAAAAAAATGATATTGTCTTTGTTTATCGCAGCAAAAGTCTAGGCTCAGAGTTGAGAGCGTCCCTCCAAACTAAGGAAAGCCTCTCGCTCCAAACCGCAAAATGCCATTATAATGACATTAAGACCGCAAATTGTTTTTGTTATCACATTAGGACGCCTACTCAAAGCCATTAGCGCAGTAGGCGTCCAATCACTGACATACAATTCTTGATCTTAGAGACTGAGCCTAGACGTGTTAATGGTAGACGTTATGTATTCACAGAACAACTAATTCATGCGTACAATGCGTTATTGTAGCAGTTGAATGTTCCACGTTACGTCAACTTGGCTAAAACTCCTTATTTTACCACAGTTTATCATTGATTCATGTTAGTGAGTTTTACATTCATTGATTGTGACATGTTTTGATATTGAATATTCATGGAATTATACCGATTTTTGTTTCAAATAAAGTCGATCCTTAATTTATATCAATGTGCTTAAAATCACAGCTTTGTTCATTTATTTATTTTAGAATTATATATTTTAGTCCACCTGTTGAATATGTTATATTTTTGTTTGTGAAAATGTACAATCGCCAGCTCTACACATTTAGTAAATTGTCCTAAGATATACTGAAAAATGACAAATACTGTGTATATCTGAATATATTTGCAAGGATTGGTGAAGGCGAATTGTACATTTTCAGGCCATATGTGATGTGTTTCAGGAAAATGAGTCATAAGTCGCAAAAACTAGATTTTGAGATACTATTATATTTGAAAAGATGAGATCAAGCCGATTCCAATGATAGTAAACAGTCTAATAAAATAATAAGTATTTCTAGATATAAATATTTCTGGGGGGCAATAAACAGTAAAGTAACTAAATGTAGTCCATATGAGGACCTTTAAAACGAAAGGACATATTACATAGATTGTCCTGGAATTTAATACATCAATTGACATAACTATAAGTAACAAACTCCCCAAAAATCAGAACATTCCAATACTGTGATTTTGTGGAAGAAACACTTTGAAAAATATCAATTTTGCGACTTATGACTCATTTTCCTGAAACAGAACACATATATAATCGTTATTTAAGTGACTTAATTTAAGTTCCCCTCTTCCTCGCTATCTCCTTTTGGTATAATTTGCCCGGGAGGTACAATTAGATGATAGAACAGTTTGAGTCATGTTTTACATTTATATATTCATATCATTCTATGAGAGGAAGCATTTGCTGACCTCATATCCAGTCAAAATTCCCTTTTATTTCTGCACGGATTTTCATATTTTCCCTTAAATTCCACCCTTTATATCCAAATTTCGTTTACATTTTCAAAATATTCTCAAATTCTGATATTAGGCCTGATTTCGTTTAAATTTTCATATAGTGAAATTCCCTACATAATAATATTAACTTTTAGTTGTTGAATGTTTTCAGCATTTTGCATTTTGCCTCCCTGCATTCATTGTAATATGAAATAGTATCATCTGATGTGCCATGAAAGGAAATATGAGCTGATTTCATATCCAGCCAAAATTCCCTTTTATTTCTCATTCATTGTTATATCAAACCTGCACTCTCAGCTATCACGACAAAACAAATCTGACCAAATTCACTCATATTATGATTTATAGACTGGATTTATCAATATTCTGCAGAATTTGAGGAGTAATCACCCAAGGAAAACTGCCGCCGGTGAGCGATAATAAGTGAAGTCATCCTAAGAAAGGATTCAGGCGGGTCCTTCAAATACAAATGAGGACATTTTAGAAACCCTGTAGCAAAAACAACTCAACAAAATATGACTTTTAGATGGATTGGAAAGGAATGGAACAAAAAGTAGAAAATATTTAGTTTTTGACCGATGTTAGCTGAGAGTGCAGCTTTAACAAGGATTTGTGAGCAACTCAACTGAAAATGCCTCACATTAGTTTGTCATTGGCCTACAACAGAATTTTATATAGCCACCCTTTCGCATTTCGGTTTTGGCTTCATCAGGAGGTTATATAAAATAGTATCTCTTGCGATTTTGCAAAAAACTTCTCCTTGAAATTAATATATATTAATTTCATGAAAGGGTTGCCAAATAAAAAAAATCACCAAAATTCAACACTTTGGTTTGTTTCAGTTCAGTTGAGTTTCCCTTAATTTACTTAACTTTCAATTGAATCCAACCCTATTATATGTATCTCCCTGAATGCTCCTCCATGCTTTCAATATCATGTAAATGTATTCAGTCTAGGCTCAGAGTTGACACAGTCCCTGCAAATTGAGAGAAAGCCTACTCTATGGCCAGGAAAGCCATTAGCGCAGTACGCGTCTAATCACATACCAATTTTATCTGACCTGAGAGGCTCTGAGCCTAGACTGTTTTGATTTTGATTTTGATTATGATTTTCCAATGTTTATTTATGAAGGCATTTGATTTATACATATACATGCGTGCAAACCCATACTTACTGAAGTTTATATTTGCTGCTGCTTCTGTTCGTTTTCAGTGCGGCGATTGTGAACACAGTAGAAGTTATGCTGCATCAGCAGCAGGTGGCCTGCTGACCATGCTATACACGGCCCAGACACATGTACAACCAGCTACACACATTTAGTATTTTTTGTATTTTAAAGTTTTTATTATCATTATTATAAGATTTTATTTCCATTTCACATTTACATACATGTTAAATCAAAAGAAGAATGGAAGTGGAATATTGTCTGTGCTAGTCACAGCTCTTCCGAATATCCCGTCGGTTATTCAGCTCAACATTATGCCTGCATACATTTTTCTCAGAAGATGCTGATTTTTTTTTAATTACATCAAAATTAAATAGAAACGTAGATAATATCGGCGAGGCTCAATGTTCGTTTATTGTTCAATGTTTTCTTCAAGGAGTAAGAAACGAATCCATCCATACAGTTGTAACGAGGTGATCTTCTGAGACTTTTTTTCCTTTTAAAATAAGCCAAAATAGGCTACAGAAGTCGTAGTAATAGTTGAGACGATATATCGAAACCAACTACTCAATGATTAAGTGTATCAATTACATCAAGGTTATTTATGGAGGATAAGGAATGCATCGTAGGATACCCTGCAATTATATAACTAAGATCTAGATCCCTCCCTCCTTACAGCCCTCAGCTGTTGTGGGAAATAGATCCCTCCCTCCTTACAGCCCTCAGCTGTTGTATGAAATAGATCCCTCCCTCCTTACAGCCCTCAGCCGTTGTGGGAAATAGATCCCTCCTTACAGCCCTCAGCTGTTGTGGGAAATAGATCCCTCCCTCCTTACAGCCCTCAGCTGTTGTATGAAATAGATCCCTCCCTCCTTACAGCCCTCAGCTGTTGTGGGAAATAGATCCCTCCCTCCTTACAGCCCTCTGCTGTTGTGGGAAATAGATCCCTCCCTCCTTACAGCCCTCAGCTGTTGTGGGAAATAGATCCCTCCCTCCTTACAGCCCTCAGCTGTTGTGGGAAATAGATCCCTCCCTCCTTACAGCCCTCAGCTGTTGTGGGAAATAGATCCCTCCCTCCTTACAGCCCTCAGCTGTTGTGGGAAATAGATCCCTCCCTCCTTACAGCCCTCAGCTGTTGTGGGAAATAGATCCCTCCCTCCTTACAGCCCTCTGCTGTTGTGGGAAATAGATCCCTCCCTCCTTACAGCCCTCAGCTGTTGTGTGGAATAGATCCCTCCCTCCTTACAGCCCTCAGCTGTTGTGGGAAATAGATCCCTCCTTCCTTACAGCCCTCAGCTGTTGTATGAAATAGATCCATCCCTCCTTACAGCCCTCAGCTGTTGTGGGAAATAGATCCCTCCCTCCTTACAGCCCTCAGCTGTTGTGGGAAATAGATCCCTCCTTACAGCCCTCAGCTGTTGTGTGAAATAGATCCCTCCCTCCTTACAGCCCTCAGCTGTTGTGGGAAATAGATCCCTCCTTACAGCCCTCAGCTGTTGTGGGAAATAGATCCCTCCCTCCTTACAGTCCTCAGCTACTGTGTGGAATAGATAACCTCATAGACTGCCAGGCAGGTTCTAACAGATTGCTTGAGGAATTTGGTTAGATTTAACCATGACATTTCCTTTTAAATTGACATTATATTTTGTTGACGTATATAAAAAATAAACTCCAGGTCTGAATCATGGGCATTTTGTGTGAAGGGCGTGGAAAAACACCCAGGGTTGAATTCTACAGATATCTCTTAAATGCCCTGGAAAATATTGCCAGTTTCTTATCTCACACTTATACTGAAAATTTAAAAAAATTAAACTGTGAATGATGAAACAAATACACATTAATTACATAATTTACTACTGTACAACAATAGTATAAGGGTCTAGAGAACACTGACATGGGCCTGGAAAAGTCTTGAAAAGCCTGAAATCTGTGACCAAAGTCACGGAGACTCGGAAACATGCTTGGATTAAAGCTGCCCTCTCAGTTAAGGTCGGTCAATAACTAACATTTTCTACTTTTTGTTCCATTCTAAAGATTTCTAATTTTTGTTCTGTTCTGTTCAGGCCCATTTAAAAGTCATTTGACCAAAATTCTTGAGGTTTTTTCCAGTTGTTTTTGCTGCAGGGCTTCTTAAAAGTTCACATTTATATTTCGGACACCTGCCAAAATCCTTTCCTGCCGAAACTTCACTTATTATCGCCCACGTTTTCTCTCGGCCAATCCAACTTGATATTCTTGCATTAAAATTGTAACAGCAGCAGAATATTGATGAATTCAATCCTATGAGTCACAATATGTGTAAATCTGGTAAGATAGCTGAGAGTGCAGCTTATCCGTTGTCTTAGATTAATGAATATGTTGCTGGTATTCTATAAATGATGCATGGAATTGACATGCTATAGATATAATATATGCCAATAATTTATTTGTACATATTGTTGTGATTAAAGTCTCTCATATAAACAACAATTGCGTATCTTTGTTATCTTTGTTTTGCAAGCTATTTACACGCTTTAGTTCTTATAATTTGTTATAAAGCGACCGAAAGTTTCCCTGGAAGATTTTCCTAAATTATTATGAAATATCACTCGAATTGATCTTTTTAATCTTTTGTTTGCACCACATCAGTGGTCCTTTATATGTCTTATAAGGCCTACTTCATGTAATCTACTGGGCAGTTTTAGTGACTTGGAAGAAATTTCAGATTCAGATAAAACATGGAAAAGATATATCAAGCAAATAACTATATACGGTTCTCAAACAACCATGCAATATGGGGGGGGGTGGGTTATTTTGTGGGCTTTTTTTTCAAAAGTGAGGCTCAAAAGACAGCACAATATAATTAAAAATACCTCATAATTTTCATTCTAACTAAGCAGAATTCATTACATAAAGGAGGTAGACAGGAGTGCTATTGCAGGGTATTTTTACCATGCCAATTGATTATTATATACGAAATTATCAAATTTTAGATATGAATTATGATATCAAGTTCTTATATACTGATTACCTATAAGATGTCAGCAATCATGTATGAGGCCTGTGTTTAACACAGTCTAGGCCCAAAGTTGAGAGAGTCCCTTCAAACGAAGGGAAAGCCTCTCGCCTCTAATCGCAAAGTGCCATTATAATTCCACTAAGACCACAAAATGTCATTATATTTCCATTAAAACGCCGAGTTCTAGGCCAGGAAACTGATTAGCGGAGTAGTCTAACATACCATTCTTATCTGATCTGAGGGTTTGGACCTAGACTGAACAGTTCTTCCGACTACGTCAGGAAATGCAATTAAATGCGTATAGCTGCCAATTGTCTATGATTTTCCGATACCCTGACCAACATCTAATACATGATAACGAAACCAATATTTATTTCCTTCAGGTTTACTAACCGTAGAAGCTGATGTCTTCACACACATACATACATCATGCCCTTGTTCCAATTCTCCTGCAATTTTCCAATTCTCCAGCGTGGGAAATTGTCTAGTGAAGGAAGTTAACATGTATCTACTCATGTAACGTTTACCTTTTAAGGCTAGCCTCAGCCAATTCTGCGCCGAGTTTGTTTATGTTTACTATCTGCAGTGGTATAATTTAATCTGGGTATTTTTCTGACTGTAGCAGGAAGATAATGTGTGTTTACAGAACTACTGAGGCTCCAGGGAGCGACGCAGTACTGAACGCGTAGTACGCACAACAGTAAACAAGACCTAGTACTTAGCTGCAGAGTCATTCCCTTCTAAGAAAGTACATAGAGAGGCACAGGGATGATGGCATTCTAATTATATTAGTATACATGTATACATGCATGTATACATCCATATGCATGCCTAAATTTACACATACATGTATGTATACATGTGCACATGCATGCATGCATATATACATGTACACATGCAAACATCCATGCATGTATGTATACATGTACACATATACTCTATACATACTCACATACTTGTGATCAAACATGTATGCACATGCATATACACATTCATACTCACAGTATGGTGATTAATTACTAGTTTCTATATCTATAAACGCAATGCGTTTTGTAAGAGAAATTATATTGGTATGCCTAATGCTGTCATTGTATACTGTACATTTAAAGATTTTTTTTATGGCGACACAAGAATACAACCGCTAGTTGGTATGCGTCTTATGCAATCATATTAAATATCTACGGACAATTAAAAAAATATTTGGCATACATACATACATACATGGCCTATAATGAATAAAAACAGAAACATGCACACACATACATACGGGTCAGATTTTCAGAAAATGTACAATTGGCAGCTCTACACATTCAGGAAATTCTGCTAAATAAAGCTGAAAAATGAAGAATATCTGAGTATATTTAGTATCGCATTGATTTAAAGTATCAGTTCTGTTATGTTAAACTGCATTTTGAAGCACATTTTTGTCTTAAATATGGGTTTTTTGAGACGATTGGTGACGATGATTTGTACCTTTTCTGAAATCTGACGCCTACATTCATACACATGCACACACAGATACATAGAGGGACACACACATACACTTGCAGGTATACACATAAAATACTGGTGGCATTTATTGCTTCTTTATAATCTGGCGCCAACTTTGTGTCTGAAAATGGAAACACATGCCTTTGCCATTGGCTCTCAATCATTCCACAGTGTGTCCTATACATATGGCTTTTATATTAAATGTATTCAATAGGGGGATTTGCATAGCCGCCATTTTGAACCTTGATTCGCATGGAATTATGGAGCTTGGGATACAGTGTAAAATCTATAGAAAACATGACAAGTTCAGCATGCTCTTTTTTAAAACTTTATTTATACTGGTCTCTACTGTCAATATCCATATGTTATACATGTTTCCATCACACAACTCCCCATATTTCCCATCATCCATTTGGGTTTTCATAGATCATATATATAAATATGATATTTGTGAAAACATTCTTGAAATTTTAGATAAAGATTTTGCCAAATATTTGTTCGTCAGACTCCATCCCAGCATGCACTGTAACAGGTATGCGCAGTGGCACATGCAAATCCCCTATAGGGGAGTTGCATGTCTCACTGTGCATGCCTACTGCAGTGCATGCTGGGATGGATTCTGATGAAATCTGTTATACAAATATTTGGCAATATTTCATCGAAAATTGCAAAAATGTTTTCACCAATATCATAGCTTGTATAAATCATCTATGAAAACCAAATGCATGATGGGAAAGATGGAGGCTTGTCTTATGGAAAATGTATAACACATGGATATTGACATTATAACATTGATAAATATTCCATGCTGAACATGGCATGATTTCTATAGATTTTATACTGTACCCTTAGTCCCATAATTCCATGCGAATCAAGATTCAAAATGGCGGCTATGCAAATCCCCTATTGTGGCATCAATTCTATCAACTATATGGGTCAGATTTTCAGAACATGTACAATTGGCAGCTCTACACATTGAGGAAATTCTGTTAAATTAGGCTGCAATTTGGTTAATACTAGGTGAATTCGAGCTTATTCGACACTGAATTGATACTAGCAATCTGTTTGGTTAGGTTGAACTGAATTTTGAACTTTATTTTCGTCTGAAATTTGGGTTATTTGAGAAGATTGGCGAAGTTGAATTGTACATTTTCTGAAAATCTGACCCATATTCTTTATGGGAATGCAATGTGAATGTGCAATGATATTTCCCAGGGCGTCTGGGGATCTATATCAATCCATAACAAAAACAATAATTGTTTATTTGCCGTCACCGTGGGACACAGATTGGTTAGAGTTTCAGAGAATTAGTACAGAAATAACATTATTTTGTCTTCCTAGACATAGCAAACGAAAGTTATTGGTAACCCAATTCTTGATGATTTTACCAGATGTTTATGTGGAATGCAATAAGTAGGTAGTATGAAACAGGTTATCTTGTGACATTGCCACTCTGAGTGGGAAAGATAACCTTATAGTTTGTATTCCTTTTCTCTGTGGGTCGGATTTTCAGAAAATGCACGATCTACAGTTCTACACATCTCTCAAATTCTGCTAAATTAGAGTGAAAAATGATAAATACTGAGTATATCTGAGTCTATTCTGTATTGTATTCATTCAATAAATCTGTCTTGTTATGTTGAACTGTATCTTGAACCGGATTTTCGTCTTAAATTTGGATTATTTGAGGGGAATGAAGGCCAATTGTGACCCATATAACAACAACCCTGTTTATATCCTGCTAAAATTATCTCTAGCGGTGATTCCCCCAACATTCTTTATGTACATGTATGAGATCAACAAGTGTCTGCGTGATAATCTGCAGGAAACACTTGTCTAAGTGTTGTATTAAAGGGTATATAAATATTACATTATGTGGTGATGATATGGATAGGATCTTATGCTTTCCCTGATTGGCGTTTATTGAGGGAATTTGCCAGGTGCCGTCGTGCACAGGGGAAGTATTACGGTAAATGGTAGAAGCTAGAACGATGACAATATACATGTATTAATACGCATTAGACAGGTTTAATATGATTTAAATATTTGTTATATTTTAAATAAAGATAGTGGGATATTAACATGTGGTTTCTACACAAAACACACTGTGCATATCTGGATGTTGCAGATGTGGTAACTAGCTAAGTTATGATATGAATTCTTAAGCAACATTCAGGTTATAAATTGGTATAGATAGTAAGAATACCATAGTGTGGAGTACGAGGTGGACAATACTCACTGAGTAAGTCCAGAACTAAAGAGGCCGTAGACAGAGTTGCTTCTGGGCTTACTCATATCAGGTATTATTCACCAAAGACTTCACACTATGGTATTTTTGTTTTATTCCATGATTTTATGTTTAAAAAACGATTTCATGGAAAACAGGACTAGTTTCAATACTAGTGGCGTATGAGCCAACAGTACGTCACTGGTGGCGTATATCCGATATACGTCACTCTCACGGCCAAATCATGGAATAATTATAAAAGAGTCCACCTCTGTGATCTCTCCAATGTCTTGGTATTGATCCACTAAACATACAAGAGTCTAAATAACAGTATACAAACCGACACTGTCTGCACAAAAAACTGACTACATCATTTGTATTATCGAGGAATAATGTGATAAATAAAGGCCCTTATCCACTAAGCCAATTCTCATGCTATTTGATGGACAAGGGCCTGCGGCACAAAATCGCACGAGGAGCAGCTTAGTGGATATGGGCTTTCACCAGTAGTTATGAGAACTTAATCTTGTTGGTATGCCTGGAAAATTTGATAAGACACAGAAGGTTTTCATTATGTATTGTATGCATGGAAAACTATAATATTACACACACAATAATGTGATAACTAGCATCAAGTGAGGATAAAAACATTATGCAAATTCAAATAATGACTAATCAGCTGACTGTCCCTAGGAAGAGCACTCTCATTTACAATTATTCATTTCGGTGTACACCGAAATCCCACTATTTTAAATATGGCTCTCTTTCAACTTATTAATCATGGGGAATGCTCAAACATGTTATGAGTACATGTGAATGGCCTTGGTATGTACTTAAAGAAATAAAACAGTTCACATTATTAATCCTTTTCTCCCCCAAATTGCGCCTACACAACAGCAAAATGTATAATGTAGGAACATCCAATGCTGGAACAGTGTAATATTACGATGCTACACCGTAGGGTGTAGTATGGTAAATGTACATATTAATACACATTATAATATTATAATCGAGTAGCATGGTAATACATAACAAGTCTAGGCTCAAAGATGAGAAAGTCCCTTCAAACGGAAGCAAAGCCTCTCGCTCCAAACCGCACAGTGCCATTATAATTCCATTAGGACTGCAAAATGTCATTATAATCCCATTAGGACGCCTAGGAAACAGTTAGCGCAGTAGGCGTCCAATCAGTGACATACCATTCTTATCTAATCTGAGAGACTTTGATCCTAGACGAATCGTGGCCCATGCGAAAACCATTTTCACCGAAAATAAACACAAGCTTATGACTGCCACCCAGAACCTATATGCCTCTATGTCTCCAAACCCTATACAACTTCTCCCTACTTCGATATTAGACTCCCTAATTCTTTCACCAATCAAAAGGGAATTGCATCTATAACTACATGTGTGAGTTTAAAAGAAATCCGAGTTCCAGAGGTGAAGATATTAGTGAAATTAAAAAATAAAATAACTCGAAAATGAGACAAATAAATGACTGGCTGCTCTGGGACTCAACCTCACAATGTCCAGTTTGGAAGTCTGACAGCCTACCCAATTGACCATTCAGACTGGCTATAGAGCACATGCATATAAACACTAGCCATACCCATTGATTCATCGCAATAAAGGTGCACTTTAATCCCCCATTCTCCACATGTTGATTGAGGATAATGTGGAAAATGAATCATCTATGAAATTCCCTGTGTTAACCGCAGGTGATTTAATGATTCAAATTATTATAAAATTTGATATTGCATCTGCAATCTATTTCTATAGTGCAGGACTGTCTAGGTTTGCACGCTTCTCTGGACTGTATGTATGTATATTTATAGATATTTATGTCCGTATTTATGTGGCCTGGTGCTATATGGTGCAGGGACCGTACTGAGATCATCCATCCTATGTGAAACTATGTGCTGTCTGTTATTGTTATTGTTATTGTTCCGGAGCTATACATACGTAATTGCCATTGTTTACTTAAAGCGTTCTCAGATATTACATCTTACCTACGTATTTAATCATCCAACACCGAGGGAAAAAGTTGTAGCTGTCTCATCAGGATGTTCCCAGGACCGTTTACAAACATTGTAACATTACATAATCATGATATTCCTTGAATATGAGCGGGATACATTTCATATGGCACGTTGGCAATATGCTTTGTGGATGTGTTGTATTTAAAGATTTTTACTCAGCATAATCATTATATTATGTCAAGTACACTATTCTTGGTCTATGCTGATTTAAATATAAACAAACAAGTTATAAGTTTATTAAGTTAATCAATCATTTAATGAACTATTTTTCTGTTTAACTTTATAATCAGTTTAAGTTAATGTATATATTGTGTGTTTCCAAAGGAAACAAACTCTACGGTCAACTATTTGTGCGCAATGGCAAGTCATAGTTAGCAGTTTAGTTTTTGCTCGACTGAAAATGCTTAATATTTAATTAAAAGTGCTTATATTTAATTATATGTGTAAATTTTGTGATAATAATATTGGATAAAGAACATAACACTGTTTTGCCATTTATCAATGTTTATTAACATTTACTTAACCATAGTATCATTTCTGGTACAAATGTAATGTGCAGTCATTCATTTCCCAATCATTTAATCATGTATACTGGTTAACCTTGTTGAAACAATCTGTATTACTGTGAACTTAATAACAGTGGAAACAATTACTAAGTAGTAAAGATCACTCAGATTCAGGCATGGGTGTTCCTCTCTAAATGGGTTCCTCTCAAAACCTATACAGTGGCCTTAAGTGGCAACTTGTCAATCAAACAAAGAGAGCCAAAAGAATACAACAAATGTCAACCAATCGGATGTCACTGGCCTTCAGGGATTTACTGCAGAGATGGTAGAAGGTTGTCAATCAAGCAGTCCTTGCATAGGTGCAAAGTTAGTAGTGTTGGTGTGAATTACATAACAGAGATGGGCATCCAAGTATCCTCCCAGATAAGTGTCCACACTCCTCACACCAATCCTCAACACCAACACCTCAAAATGTATCACATGAACTTGCTATTCAGGATGATTGACAGAATAGTACCCAATTCACTAACATTCACGAATTTTTTTTTAAAAAAATACCGTAGAATGTAAAAATGGGGTCAATTTCAGTCTAGGCTCAAAGATGGAATAAGAGAGTCCCTTCAAACTGAGGGATCTTTATTCAGCATAAACATTATGTAAAGTTCACTATTCTTGGTCGTCTCTGCTGATTCAAATATAAAGTAAACACTGGTGATGAGAGAGTCCCTTCAAACTGAGGGAAAGCCTCTTCAGTCTAGGTCCAAAGTTGAGAGAGTCCCTGCAAACTGAAGGAAAGCCACTCCAGTCTAGGTCCAAAGTTGAGAGAGTCCCTTCAAACTAAGGGAAAGCCTCTCCAGTCTAGGTCCAAAGATGAGAGAGTCCCTTCAAACTGAGGGAAAGCCTCTCCAGTCTAGGTCCAAAGTTGAGAGAGTCCCTGCAAACTGAGGGAAAGCCACTCCAGTCTAGGTCCAAAGTTGAGAGAGTCCCTTCAAACTAAGGGAAAGCCTCTTCAGTCTAGGTCCAAAGTTGAGAGAGTCCCTGCAAACTGAGGGAAAGCCACTCCAGTCTAGGTCCAAAGTTGAGAGAGTCCCTGCAAACTGAGGGAAAGCCTCTTCAGTCTAGGTCCAAAGTTGAGAGAGTCCCTGCAAACTGAGGGAAAGCCACTCCAGTCTAGGTCCAAAGTTGAGAGAGTCCCTTCAAACTGAGGGAAAGCCACTCCAGTCTAGGTCCAAAGTTGAGAGAGTCCCTTCAAACTAAGGGAAAGCCACTCCAGTCTAGGTCCAAAGTTGAGAGAGTGCCTCCAAACTGAGGGAAAGCCTCTCCAGTCTAGGTCCAAAGTTGAGAGAGTCCCTGCAAACTGAGGGAAAGCCTCTTCAGTCTAGGTCCAAAGTTGAGACAGTCCCTGCAAACTGAGGGAAAGCCTCTTCAGTCTAGGTCCAAAGTTGAGACAGTCCCTCCAAACTGAGGGAAAGCCTCTTCAGTCTAGGTCCAAAGTTGAGACAGTCCCTGCAAACTGAGGGAAAGCCTCTTCAGTCTAGGTCCAAAGTTGAGACAGTCCCTGCAAACTGAGGGAAAGCCTCTTCAGTCTAGGTCCAAAGTTGAGACAGTCCCTGCAAACTGAGGGAAAGCCTCTCCAGTCTAGGTTCATAGTTAAGAGAGTCCCTTCAAACTGAGGGAAAGCCTCTCACTCCAAACCGCCAAAGTGCCATTACACTCCCATAAGGACGCCTAGGCTTTGGCCAGGGAACCATTAGCGCAGTAGGCGTCCAATCACTGACATACCATTCTTATCTGATCTTAAAGGCTTTGAACCTAGACTGTGTCCATCATTAGTATTATGGACACAAAACATACAACATCCGAACAGCATGCAAACATGAGCGTCAAAAAGCAATCAAAACTGTCCAATTTCTTGAGCTACACAAATAGATCATTCCACAGCATGTTATAACATTCGGTTTTTTATCATGTTTTTATTTAGGAAATTAACAACAATTTATGACGATCTCACCCCAGGGGTGATTTTCCTCATGCCATGCAAAAAGTACTAGTATTCTACATCGAGGTTATCTATTAATTGCATACCAAGTTTTATATATTCTATCAGTACCCTATACATTTTATACTGAACAAATTAAATTAGATTAAATTCAAATTTAGATATTATGCAAAAGCTAAAATTTGGTAAGGTGAATTATACAACATCCCACAGGATGCTGGATGAAATAATGAATGAAAAAATGGGATGAGATGAAGGTTGAATATTGAGAAATGATGAAGTGATGGGTTGCAGGAAAATGAGTCATAAGTCGCAAAATTGATATTTTTCAAAGTGTTTTTTTCACAAGATCTCTTTGTTGAAATGTTCTGATATTTAGAGGGTTTAGCACTTATAGTCATATAAGTACATGTATCAAATTGGGACATTGTATTATATATATCCTTGCGTTCTGAATGCCTTTTTATGGAGTATATTAAGTTACTTTACTAGTAATTACCCATCCAGAAACATTGCAAACTTTTTTTTCAAAAATAAAAATATCAAATCTAAAATACAGACATACTTATTAGGTGTCCTAGTGTTTACTATCATTAGAATCGGCTTGATATCATCTTTTCAAATATGGTGATAGCTCAAAATCCATATTTTGCGACTTATGACTCATTTTCCTAAAACGGATCACAAATAAATAGGTACCAGTCTAATGTTTTAAACATGAAGTTTAAAACCTGGTTTAAAAGTACACGCGTGTATATACAAGTGCACATACACGTACACAAAAGAAAAACCCTGGGTGAAAAGCTAAACATTGTGGTTAGTTCTTTGGAATCATATCATCAATCTGCAATAACTCTCCCAAGGTCTACAGTACCTAAAGAGGTCAGATCGTCGGAAAATGTACAATCGGCAGTTCTACACATTAAGTCAATTATTGTGCTAAATTAGACTGGAAAATGGTCAATTCTAGGTATATCTGCGTATATTTGGTATTGCCTTGATTCAGACAATCGGTTTGGCTATGTTGGACTGAATTTTGAACATCATTCTTTTCTTAAATGTGGTTTATTTGAGAGGATTGGTGAAGGGGAATTGTACATTTTCTGGTGACCTGACCCAAAGGCGTGTGGTTACCATGGTGATGTCCTCCCTAATCATGTCATCCATCACAAGATGTAATGACATGCCGCTGCCTGTGGTAATGTGGCATTCTTTCCTTGGAAATAATACAACTTCTATTTCCCATGCAAATTATATTGCTTAAAGCTGTAATTCTCAGCTATTGGGACAACAGAAATCTTACCAAATTTACTCATATTATCATAGGATTGAATGCATCCATATTCTGCGGTTAGCATATATGTATATGGGTCAGATTTTCAGAAAATGTACAATTGGCAGCTGTACACATTTAGGAAATTCTGCTAAAGTAGGCTGAAAAATGATGAATACCGGGTATATCTGAGTATATTTGGTATCGCATTGATTTAAAGTAGCAGTTCTGTTATGTTAAACCGCATTTTGAAGTTCAATTTTGTCTTAAATGTGGGTTATTTGAGAGGATTGGTGAAGGCGAATTGTACATTTTCTGAAAATCTGATCCATATACATGAAGTTGAAGTAAAATCGGCCGCCGGGGAGTGATAATATAAATTTGCTTTAATGACTTTAGATAGGTTGGAAAAGAACGGATCAGAAAATTAAATTGGCCGAAAGCAGATTATTTGCAACAGTTTATAATCTATAAATAGTTTATAATCCCATCCAGGACCAGAAAGCAATATGGGACTTGCATAGCCGCCATTTTGAATCTTGATTCGCATGGAATTATGGGACTAATGGTACAGTATAAAAACTAGAGAAAACATGTCATGTTCAGCATGGAATATTTATCAATGCTCTAATATCAATATCCATGTGTATATATTCCATGTCCCGTCTTTCCCATCATGCATTTGGTCTTCATAGGTCATTTATGAAAGCTATGATATTGGTGAAAATATGCTTGCAATTTTCGATAAAAATGTTGCAAAATATTTGTATGTCAGATTTCATCAGAATCCATCCCAGGATGCATTGTACAGACATGCGCAGTGGCACATGCAACTCCCCTATTAGCGCAATAGGCATCCAATCACTGACTATGGTATCTGATCTGAGAGGCTGTGAGCCTAGACTGAACAAAGTCTTTATTTTCTCGAGTAATTGCTTCATTGGATACCAGTAAATGGGTCAGATTTACAATTGGCAGCTCTACACATTTAGGAAATTTTGCTAAATTAGGCTGAAAAATGAAGAATACTGGGTATATCTGAGTATAATTGGTATTGCATTGATTTAAAGTATCAGTTTTGTTATGTTAAACTGTATTTTAAAGCTCATTTCTGTTTTAAATGTGAGTTATTTGAGAGAATAGATGAAGACGAATTGTACATTTTCTGAAGATCTGACCCAATTGCTTTCTTGGATACCAGTGAATGCGGCACAGAGGAGCTCACGCTGTTATCAGATAAGAGCAGGAAACAATGACCAGGAGGAGATAGAGTGCTCACTAAGTCCCCTTCACACTATATGGGTCAGATCGCCAGAAAATGTACAATCGCATGCTCTACACATTTAGTAATTTCTGCTAAATTAGGCTAAAAAATGGTAAACATTACAAATATCTGAGTATATTTGATATTGCCTTGACTCGAAAAACTTGTTTGGTTGTGTTGAACTGTATCTTAAACCTCCATTTTGTCCTATGTTTGGTTTATTTGAGAGGATTGGTGAAGGACAATTATACATTTTCAGATGGCCTGGCCGATTTACAAACTTCCTCCCAGGGAAGGAAAGTCCATGTACAGGCCATTGACCGTATCTCTACAATGGTTTCAAGTGTCTTGTACGAGTAGTTGTACGAGTAGATCAAAGCCAGAGCCCCAGGGGGCATGTGAGCAAATACTTCCTGGATACTATAAAGTAAATCCCAACAACTGCCACTGTTTTATGAGATACACGCAATTGGTTTTTCTAACGTTTTTCTATTCCTAGACTCTTGGACTTCCATATTGGGAAGTAATATATGCCTTATGGGTCAGATCTTCATTTTATAGAGGTGCTGAATGATTTCCTATCATGTTATTGCCAGTATGCAAGTGTCCCCTATTTAGTTATTAATGTATAAGGGTCAGATTTTCAGAAAATGTACAATTGGCAGCTCTACACATTTACTAAATTCTGCTAAATTAGGCTGCAATTTGGTCAATGCTAGGTAAATTCCAGTATATTCGGCATTGCATTGATTCTAGCAATCTGTTTGGTTAGGTTGAGCTGAGTTTTGAACTTTTTTTCCGTCTGAAATTTGGGTTATTTGAGAGGATTGGTGAAGATGAATTTTACATTTTCTGGCGATTTGACCCATAAGGTGAAAGTTGTGCATTTAGTACAATCTTTGTAGAGGACCTTTTGTAGAGGACAATATAACTGCAGTCGTTGACTGAAGATGATTCTCTACAATGGTTAAAATGTTAATTGATATTACCAACATTAGGAGAACTATTGTTATTCCTAAAATCCCAATAGGGAATCTCGAATCTTGATTCGCATGGAATTATGGGAGGTGTATGTCAGTGTAAAGGCTATAGGAAACATGTTATATTCAGAATGGAATATTTAACAGTGATCTCATGTAAATATCCATGTCTTACACATGTTTTTCCCATCATGTATTTGGTTTTTTATATATCATTGAAACAAACTATGATGTTTGTGAAAAGATCCTTGCATTTTTCGATACAAATGTTGCTAAATATTTGTATGTCAGATTTGAACTGAATCAATCCCAGCATGCACTGTAATAGACATGCGCAGTGAGACATACAAATCGCCTATTGGAAGGAGCAATCAGCCCCTAGTTCACCTATCTAATAAACCTACACAGAACTGATATTATTCTATATATATTTACTGGAAATAACTAACTAACCCAATTATCTATTTCATCTTTAGTCTCTTCCCTACCCGATGTGCATTGGTAGACCTGCTGACCAGTCACAGAACTGCAATCCACTCAAAAAAGCAGTTCTGCACCTGGTTCTGCACCTGGTGAAACATGCATCATCTGATGCGATTCAAAATGCTTATCAAAGTTATGTCTCTAAAATCAGGTGTAAATATGCTGCATGCAGTTAAAATATTTTGGTCTAATATAGAATATTTGGGCCTTTCCTCACCCTGCAGTTTACTAACCCAATTATCTGTTTTACCTTTATTCTCTTCCCTATCGCTATTTGCTAAACAAAGAGACACAACCACATGCACAAAGGTCTAAAACCATACAAAGGAAGGAATAGACATTGATTAACTCATTTTTTTAGGGTCATCAGGATGTAGAGGATGTTTCACCCTGTTCTGATATGATATTGTATATATGAAATTGTAACACTGATATCATATGTAGGAAAAGTATTGAAATAAAAATCTTATAATAATACTAACTCAATTACTTGTTTTTATCTTTATTCTCATCCCTATTGCTTTCACTGTGGAACTACAGTAAGTACATAAGTTTCCCTAACTCAGTACAACCGCGGGACAGCGTGGATCGTACATCCAGCATCTATAATGATGAGGACAACAACAGTGCTGTGACCAACTGTGATGCTGCTAACAGTCTAACACCTGAGGTTAGTTTATCTTTTACTAGCAAAGTACCCGTCTCCCCCTCCCCGCTTTCTCTGCCTCCCCCTCCCCTCTCCTACACCTGAGCTTAGTTGGTTAATCTTCTACTAGCAAAGTACCCGTCTCCCCCTTCCCGCTTTCTCTGCCACCCCTCCCCTCTCCTACACCTGAGCTTAGCTGGTTAATGTTTTACTGGCAAAGTACCCGTCTCCCCCTCCCCGCTTTCTCTGCCACCCCTCCCCTCTCCTACACCTGAGCTTAGCTGGTTAATCTTTTACTGGCAAAGTACCCGTCTCCCCCTCCCCGCTTTCTCTGCCACCCCTCCCCTCTCCTACACCTGAGCTTAGCTGGTTAATCTTTTACTGGCAAAGTACCCGTCTCCCCCTTCCCGCTTTCTCTGCCTCCCCCTCTCTCCCCACCCCCTCCCCTCTCCTACACCTGAGCTTAGTTGGTTTATCTTCTACTAGCAAAGTACCCGTCTCCCCCTCCCCGCTTTCTCTGCCTCCCCTCCCCTCTCCTACACCTGAGCTTAGCTGGTTTATCTTCTACTAGCAAAGTACCCGTCTCCCCCTTCCCGCTTTCTCTGCCTCCCCTCCCCTCTCCTACACCTGAGCTTAGTTGGTTTATCTTCTACTAGCAAAGTACCCGTCTCCCCCTTCCCGCTTTCTCTGCCTCCCCTCCCCTCTCCTACACCTGAGCTTAGCTGGTTAATCTTTTACTAGCAAAGTACCCGTCTCCCCCTTCCCGCTTTCTCTGCCTCCCCTCCCCTCTCCTACACCTGAGCTTAGCTGGTTAATCTTTTACTAGCAAAGTACCCATCCTCTGAACGGTCCCCCTCTTGCCCCGCACCTCTCCCTCTTCTTCACTCTCCCCCTCCCCACTTTCTCTGCCTCCCCTTCTCTCCCCACCTCCTCCCCTCTCCTACACCCTCTCCCTCCCCTCTTTCCTTCCCTCTCTTCTCTTCTCATACCTTTTTTTCCCTCCCCTCCCCCTCTCCGATTCCCCCACCCTCTCCCTCGTCTTGACTCTCCCCCTCCCCCTCCTAACCCTCTCCCTCCCTCCCCATCTCTCTTTCCCTGCCATGGTCCTTTCAATGGCACATTGAAGGCATGACATCATTACGTTTTCATTCAATTCTGTTTCTAGTTCCCAGGGGCTTTCCCAGGCTATTAATAGAATATGGAGATCCATGATTAAAAAGGGTTTCAAAACCACATTTTCACCCAAGATACCTTCACAAACCACATATATTTTACATAGATATCTGACCGCGATGACAATAAGATAAGATGTTTTATTTTTTTCTCCGTGAAAACATAATAACTATGTGATGGCACCTAGATAGTGGTGACATACAAAATTCAAGTACAGATTCTGTTTAGTTTCTTACCATTGTGTTTTGTTTATAAAAATGATTTTTTTTTTGTTTATCCTGCCTATGTGGCATACACATCTAACACTCTCGCGATGCCTAAATAAACATCCACAAACCAATAATTATGTTACAAGAGGCTTTTCCTCACTTTTTAAATTGTTTTGTTTTTTCTGACAATTTTCTGAACCGCTTGATGCTCTACTTCGACATAAGTCAAGTTGACATGGTATCACACTTTTATAACCAGTCAGGTCTAACAGGTAGTTTTGGACCCCTAAGTTTTAGGGGTCATTAACACTTTTAGCCTTAGTCTTAGCCTTGAGGTTAAGTTCATCGCTGGATGTGGAATTGAGGAATGTGGCCCTCTGGACAGGACTGTAACATGAACAATGCAGCTGCTGAGCACTTTAACACTTCTATCTTACCATTGTGTTAATATTAAAGTATGCTATTCCTACAGGTGAAGTTCCTGTCCCCAGGGCACTATCAGCGCTTAGACAGTGGTGAGTTCTCACGTAGTGACTTCAGCAGTAACGAGTCGCTCTCAGCGCGGTCCCCCCGCATGACGAGGCGCTCGGTCTCCTGCATGGGCGCAGACATCACTGGACTTGTCCGCAGAGTGAAGAATATGAGGGTAGCCCTCACCCCAGAAACATGCGTCTAATGAGTATTCACAGATGCATTATATTTAGGCCTACATTCGTGATTTTTGCCCCGTCAGATTATGTGTATAATATATGTAGAACAAGTGATATGATGTGTTTAATTCAAAGCCGTAACTAACCATGTGATGCAACTCCAAGTTCTGTGTGCAATCAGTAGAAGGTGCAAGGGTTTAGCCCAGGGTGTTATAATAGCAAGGCAATTCTCAGTTTATTATTCTTATGTCATGTGAGAATTCGATAAATAAAGTAGTATCTTATCTTATCTTACACTTAAATTCAATATAGCTACAGTTAATGGTATCAGCAGACCAACCTTGCCTTTTTACATCATAATGATACGACAATGATTACAACAGCATCAATACTACATACGATAACAAACGGTCCCCAAGGCTGTAACTCATGGTTACTGACCAATATTTTGGTCTGTAAGCTAGATTTAGTAACACTGACTAGGCAGAATGTTGTATACATTATTCTGCCTATTCAGCTTTACCCTTATCAAGGTAATATAATTCAGCATAAGGATATAATGAAGCTTGATTAATGAAGCTGATAATTACTATAGGAAGTGTGCAGTCGTGTGATCTGGTCTATTGTACAGAATATTATTTGCCAATTTCTAATTAATTAATTTCTCAATGTGATGGGCAAAAATTGTGAATGCAGTTTTAAAATATTAATTATTGATGGTATTGATGAACCTTAGAATAATGCTGTTATAGGCCTGGGCGTTGGCAAATGTACAATTAATTAAAATAATTAATTATTTATTTTGCTAAGACTGCAAAACAGAACAAAGCAGGTAGTATTCAGATTTCAAATCTGGTCCTCCAGTACATGCCTCTAGACTACTAGATGTTTTTTTGTTTTTTTTGGGGGAAAAAGTTTTATTTCCCCATGATTTCACAATTGTGATACTTTTCATGTAGGGAAGATTGAAAACATATGAATATTGTTCGTCATGAAAACAAGAAAAAAAATATTTAGGGTTGATCTACTTTTAGTGTGGTTTGGGGGTTGGTAAAGGTTCCTATTGGGAGTCTTCTGGCACCACCAGGAGTACCATTTCTGGCACCATCGATATATATATAGTGCCATTTTGTTCATTTTCGTAACAATATTAATGTAAGATATTTATGTAAATCACCTTCACCAATCCTCAAAAAAGCCAAATTCAAGACAAAATTAATGTTCAAAATACAGTTCAACATAACCGAACAGACTTTCTGAAACGATGCAACACCAAATATATACACATATATACCTGCAGGGTATTAGAAATATATTAATATGCTAATTCAGCAGAATTTTACTAAAATGTGTAGAGCTGCTGATTGTACATTTTCTAACGCCTTGGCCCTCTTCTAGACTATTACTCTGAGGGTGAACAAACTTGATAATTGACGATTGCATTTATCTTGGTCAGCCGTGTTTTGCATAATATATTTGGCCAAATGTGATGTGTTTCAGGGAAATGAGTCACAAGTCGCAAAAATGGTATTTTTCAAAGTGTTTATTTTACAAGATCACTTTATTGAAATGTTCTTATTTTTGGAGAGTTTATCACTTATGGATATATCGATCGATGTATGAAATTTTAGGACAAGGTATGTAATATATCTTTTCGTTTTAAAGGCCCTCATATGGACTATATTTAGTTACTTTACTGTTTACTGCCCCCCAGAAATATTGGAAACCTTTTTTTTTTTTTTTCAAAAAAGAAAATATCAAACTTAAAATCTAGAAATACTTATTAGATTATTAGACTGTTTACTATCATTTGAATCGGCTTGATCTCATCTTTTCAAATATAATGGAATCCCAAAATCTATTTTTTGCGACTTATGACTCATTTTCCTGAAACACGTCACAAATAATAGTGACTGGTATTCAATGTGTTTTGGTGGGGCGAACGCTTCCCCCACATTACATTTCAAGATTATGTATCAGAATTGCTCGCGATCAATTTTTTTCTATAATCATATAATGGGTACACTCTCTTTTCATCGCTAAACAAAACAAGTCTAGGCTCAGTGCTGAGATACTCCCTTCAAAATGAGGAAAAGCCTCTCGCAGTCTAGGCTCAGAGCTGAGAGAGTTCCTTCAAACTGAGCAAAAGCCTCTCGCTCTAGATCACAAAATGCCATTAGAATCCCATTAGGACGTCTACTCCAGGGCCAGAAAAGCCATTAGCGCAGTAGGCGTCCAATCACTGACATGCCATTCTTATCTGATCTGATCTGATGTGAGCCTAGACTAATAGACACCAAGTGATACTATGATCGAGATGTTCTATTCATCCCTAAATATATGCAAAATAGCTAATTGTCATGTGAATAATATGTGTCAAGTAGGAAAATCCAATAATCATAATCATGGAGAAATCGCCAGAAAATGTACAATTCAACTTCCCAAATCCTCTCATGTAACCCAAATTTAATACAAAACTGGGATCAAAAGTTCAGTTCAACATAACCAAAGACATTGTTTGAATCAAGGCATTATCAAATATGCCCAGATATACCTAGTATCTAACATTTGCCAGTCTAATTTAGCAGAACTTATTAAATGTGTAGATCTCCCGATTGTAAATTTTCTGAAAATCTGACCCTCATACTAGATACTGGAGAATGCCATACATGGATAAGGAAACTAGTTTCCACTCAGACTTTGGTGCAATGAAGCTTATAAGTAAATGTTATACGAATATTTATCAAACCAATCTTCCACTTTGATTAAAGTATTGCTCTGTTGGTGTCACCTCATTCATTAGATCCATCATTAAATCCCCGTAAGTGACCCATCTGAAACCTGATACACGATGACTGTCTAGTTCTGAGAGATAATGACTTGGTGAAAAATATTTTTAGCACAGAATTTCTAGAAATGATTCCATAGAAAATAAATAAATAAATCAAGATTTAATCATTCTTTGAACCATATTACATGTATTCACCAACAATCTCCTCCCCTATATTGTAACGTATATCTCTTTCACTTCCATACAGTTGTATTGATGGAGAATATAATCTTATGAATATTTTCCACTAGATTGCACGGGCTAGTGTTCCAAGCGATTTGTGTGAGGAAATATCTAATAGTAGGTTTCACAAATTATCCAGTCTGTGAGTGCAGAACGGGCCTTTCTCCCTAGAACATCCCCCTGGACCTTCCCGCTGGAGCTTTCCCACTCGACTTTCCCCCCAAGGACCTTTCCCCGGGACATTTCCCCCTAGGACCTTTGCCAGGGACATTTCCCCTTGGACCTTTCCCAGAGACATTCCTCCTAGGACCTTTCCTCCCTAGGACCTTTCCTCCATAGGACCCTTCCCTGGGACCTTTCGTTCCTAGGACGTTTCCACGCTGGGACCTTTCACCCCCTGGGACATTTCCTCCCTGGGACCTTTTCTCCCAAGACCTTTCCCCCTGGACATTTCCCCCTAGGACCTTTCCCCCTGGACATTTCCCCCTAGGACCTTTCCCCCTGGACATTTCCCCCTAGGACCTTTCCCCCTGGACATTTCCCCCTAGGACCTTTCCCCCTGGACATTTCCCCCTAGGACCTTTCCCCCTGGACATTTCCCCCTAGGACCTTTCCCCCTGGACATTTCCCCCTAGGACCTTTCCCCCTGGACATTTCCCCCTAGGACCTTTCCCTCTGCACCCCCATGAATATTTCCCCCCAGGACCTTTCCATCTGGACCTTCCCCCTAGGACATTTCCCCAAGGACATTTCCCCTTGGACCTTCCCCCTCCCTGGATATTTCCTCCTAGGACTTCCCCCTAGGAGCTTTCCCCACAGGACATTCTCCCAAGGACCTTTCCCTCTGGACCCCCCTGAATATTTCCCCCCAGGAACTTTCCATCTGGACCTTCCCCCTAGGACATTTCCCCAAGGACATTTCCCCTTGGACCTTCCCCCCTGGATATTTCCCCCAGGACTCCCCCTAGGAGCTTTCCCCACAGGACATTCCCCCCTAGGTAAAAGTATATAAGAGCTGGATGTGACCCTGACCTAGGGTCAAGGCTGGTGTTCTGGTGATGTGTGAACCTCCTATTGTATGATCCAGGATCAGATGTTGTAAGTTGATCACTGGATGCTTGCAATCTAGTGGAAGGCACTTAATATCAAACAAATCTTTGAAATATACCTTTCACTCCCTCGATGCCTCTAATAACAACCATGTTTTGCTCCCATCCCACACTTGCCAACACATAATGCAGTTCATAATGACAATGAATACTTTAAACTAATCCATTGTAATGTTGATTCACTGCGAGTGATGACTTTATGTACAGTCAAGAATTGATGTTAAGTGTATGGGGGTTATTTAACATCACAATGCTTATAATTATTGGGTAAAATATTACAACAACGTCAACTATACGTAATCAATGTGTTCAAACCCATGTTGCCAATGTGTATTTGCTGCTAAATTTGAATTATTATGTGATTATATTATATTATATTATAATGTACTTGTTTTTGCTCTAACAGAACAAGTGCTATACATGCTATAGTATTGCACCATATAGGTGCTTCCCTCGATGGTGATCGGGAACATTTAACTTGATATATAGCTCACCTTATATGTGTATGCCAATTATCTTATCAAACAAGGTCATGCAGTATCAAAAAAGTCGAGATAAAAATACACTATTTACACACAATACCATATATGGATGTGTTGCAGGAAAATGAGTCACAAGTCGTAAAATTGATATTTTCCAAATTGTTTTATTTGCAAGGTGTATTTGTTTTCATTTTTGGGGTGCTTAATTTTTTTTATTTTTTTTTGAACATATCTTTATTCAGGGAATATAAGCTGGCATATGCCATAACTATTAGTGTATAAGGATCGGGCTGTCTGTACCATGAATAGACTTATCAAATTTCAAGAGGCTGTACAAAATATACCTATGCATTTAGTACTTTAATAGTAAATGTCCACCCAGAAATATTGCAAACCTTTTTTTTCCAAAATAAAAATATCAAACTTAAAATATAGAAATATTTATCATTAGATATCTTTCTGGTTACTATGATTGAAATCGGCCTGATCCCATCTTTTCAAATATGATGACATGTGAAAATCCATTTTCCTGAAACATATCACATATTGGCTGAAGAGGCGTATGTATTTGTTTGTGAGGTAAAGGCACTGGAAGCATGAACAGGCTGTAACATTGATAACAGATATCAATATAAGTCTCTGTTGATAGCAGGTTTATTTTTTAGTCACTTTGGATGAAATCTAGTGATAAGTATATCACGAAACATCCCATATGTATTTCCTGCATGTTATCAAACTTGTACGAACCAGTTAATGATTTACCCCAAACCGCCTGGTGTTGACTTATCACATTGTTAAGGACTTTAGGCTTGTTTATCATCTTGACCATAATAGGGAAGGCAGGTGGTCTCCACCAATTGTGTCTGAAGAACTAGATTAACCGTTTCCCGATCGATAAGGGCCATTTATCATTGGGATGTGTTTCAGGAAAATGAGTCACACGTCGCAAAATTGGTATTTTTCAAAGTCATTCATTTACAGGATTCCTTTGTTGGAATGTTTTTATTAATGGGGTGTCTGATCCTTGAGGTTGTATAAATACAAGTACCAAATTTCAGGACAGTGTATTAAATATATCTATGCATTCCAAAGATCATTCTATAAAGTATATTTAGCTACTTTACTAGTAATTGTCCACCCAGAAATATTGCAAACTTTTTTCAAACATACAAATATCAAACATAAGATATAGAAAGACTTCTAAGATCCTCTTAATGTTTACCATCATTGGAATCTGCTTTATCTTATCTTTTCAAATATGTTGATATCTCAAAATCCATTTCCTGTAACACATCACATATGTGATCCGTTTTAGGAAAATGAGTCATAAGTCGCAAAATACGGATTTTGAGATATCACCATATTTGAAAAGAGGAGACCAACCCGATTCCAATGAATGAAAACATTAAGGACATATAATATGTACTTTTATCTTTTAAGTTAGATATTTTTAATTTCGAAAAAAACGTTTGCAATATTTTTGGGTGAATAATTACTAGTAAAGTAGCTGAATGTACTCAATTGGGTAATCTAAGAAATGCACTGATATAATTGATAAACAGTCTTGAAATTTGGTAGATGTATTCATACAACCACAAGGACTAGACACTCCAAAAATGGAAATATTCCAACAAAGAGATCTTGTAAGTAAACGACTTTGAAAAATACCAATTTTGCGACTTGTGACTCATTTTCCTGAAACACATCACATATTATATAGGTGCAGTCCTAAGCATATCCTTTTATGGCAATTTCAACACGATTTCACAGAGACATCGCTTATGATTCAATGGAAGTTCTCAGATTCAGGTCTAACTATAGTTTAAACATAATAGTCTCATCTATTAAAGCTTTCATTTACATGTCATTTCTAAATAAGGCTTTAGTACCTGACTATAATATGTGACTAAGCATATTTTCTTTGTTAGTAAGAATAAGTCACTCTTTGAAGTTTTGAACAAGGAACTGAGCAAGGAAACGAACAATAGCGTATTATTGTGGACGGAATGATTGTACACTAAATTAAGGTAAATATAGATGATCAGAGGACGAGATAGGTGAAACCTCTGGTACATATTGTGTTGTGTCAATATGTGTATTGTAGATTGGGGAAACTAAAACTGCTGCTGGCTATATATATATATATGTGTGTGTGTGCTTGCTGTGATAATCCTAATAAATAGATAATTGGGTCAAATCTTCAGAAAACGCCAATACCCTTTAATAACCCAAATTTAAGACGAAAATCTGGTTCAAAATACAGTTCAACCTAACCAGACAGATTTATTGAAAGAATACAATGCAGAATACACTCAGATATACTCAGTAGACTATTTATCATTTTTCACTCTAATTTAGCAGAATTTGAGAGATGTGTAGAACTGTAAATTGTGCATTTTCTGAAAATCTGACCCAATTGGCAACCACATGCAAGATAAATAACACTTGCAAAATGAAAATACTTGCTAAATTTGCTTTTGGATGGCAAAATTCAAATAAGTGGGACCAAATTTGGATGAGAAAGAACTAAGTGTATCACCACCTCAAACTTTCTCCCAAGCAGCTCTCTAGCAGGTTTATAGGTTAGAATTTGCTGAGGAAATCGCTAATGTTGAACCAGGTCTCCACCGACGCAATGTGATGTGCGATATGACAAAAATCGCAAGTGATATAAGGTGGTATAAATACCACTTTTGCCACATGTTCCTCCACCTTTTTTTGTTGTATATGATAGATACATGTTAACTAACGTGTTGGTTGAAGGAGTGTGAATATCGCATGAGTTACGCAGCAATGAGTGCGAGATTGTAAGCAACTGGAACCAATGAGTCATTGCTTTATTACATATGTCCTTAATAATCTAAAATGGACAATTTTACAGTCATAGAGCTGAATTTTGGCAGTAAATCTGGTAAAAACTGTATATATGTACATGTATACATATTGACTTTTGGATAGGATATAATTTTGATTTGATTTTGAAAATATATTATTCAGGTCAAAGACATTTCCATACATAAAGTACAGATTTTCTCAGAATAGTCTGATTTTATTCTTTACATTTGAAGTAAATTATCTAGTAACTAAGTAGGTATTCAAATGAGTCGACTCAGCTCTATCAATATCGCACACATAACGCACGTCATATCGCAACTGTGGAGTCTAGGTTTTAGCACTGATAACGAGCTGCATATACTGCCACTGTAAAATGTGTTCACTGTACAAGACATGCCAATAGTGAGGAGTAGAGTTAATAGACTCAGAGTAACTCATTACTAACTCATCAATGCTAAAACCAAACCACTAGTACTTTTCTGACTGGTATTTATTTAACATTAAAAGCCCGGGTTCCATTAGTACGATTATTGAATCGGTTAGATCGTTTTAATGAGATTGTTGTAAGGTTCTCCTCCAATGAGGCTGTTGACAGTAGTCATTATATTAGGTGCATGTTCCAACAAAACCCATTTATCTGTTAATCGCATGGGTGACAATCGGCAGGATGAGACTATCGGTGTGGTGGAACACAGGCTTAAGTCCCATCCCCAGCTCCCTCTCTCCCTTCCTGAATAAGTACATGGGTCAGATTTTTAGAAAATGTACAATTCATCTTCACCAATCTTCTCAAATAACCCAATTTTCAGACGGAAATAAAGTTCAAAACACAGTTCAACCTAACCGAACAGATTGGTAGAATCAATGCAATGCCAAATATACTCGAATTTACCTAGTATTGACCAAATTACAGGCTAATTTAGCAGAATTTACTAAATGTGTACAGCTGCCGATTGTACATTTTCTGAAGATCTGACCCACATAGTGCAGAAACCATGATTAGTAACTGGGTCAAATCTTCAGAAAATGTACGATTGCCCTTCGCCAATCCTCTCAAATAACCCAATTTTAAGACGAAAATCTGGTTCAAAATACAGTTCAACATAACCAGACAGATTTATTGAATGAATACAATACAGAATACACTTATATATATACCCAGTATTTTTCATTTTTCACTCTAATTTAGCAGAATTTGAGAGATAAATTATGCATTTTCTGAAAATCTGGCCCAACTGTACCTTATCTCACTTAGTGTTGAATATCTTACACCAATCCTCTTTTCATGTTCCTAGTGAAGTAGGTATAGCGCACATAATATATGCACTTGAACAAAGTTGGTTCATTTTTCAAAAAAGGGTGGGTGGGTGAGTAAATTACACATAATGTGCTCTATATTTGATAATGGAAATAAATCCACCAGGTCTGTTGTCATTGAATTGTGAATAAGATTTCCAATGAAAGTTATGGTATGTTGTTTAAAGACTTTACTGTTCACATTCATTTGTGGGATTCTATCTTAACAAGGCGTGTGGTTGATCTTGACTCTGTTCTACGTCCACGCGGATGTGCAAGTTCATGTGAGGGTAGAGCAAATGGTTGATCAGGACAAGTTTTATTGCATTGTACTCCCAAGACCACAACTCCTGGGCAAAGTGCCACCAGGGGATATTATTGACATTTATTTCTATAGTAACAAAGAGTTAATGATACTCGACAACTTGACCTTGGAATGATATGGCAGGTTCAAGGATGTTTGAGGTCATCAGTTGAAAGTCTACTCTAGGATTAGATGAAGCTGTTCTATCTGTGTTGTCATGGTTGTATGACCAACCAAGGCTGTATAGGGCCTACCATATGCCAGTGTTGCAATGATGTAAGAAAACGGAGGCTTCTAACCCTTTTAGAGTAATATTTTAGCCATCAAATACAACCTTACCTTTATTCTGTGCTTATTTGTTACATAATGTAGTTAAATGTGTCAATGAAAGTTCTAATTGATGGAAAGTCTGCCATCTGTCGCTGCTTTTGGTGGATTTTAGATACATCGGTGGTTAATGTTTCCACTCCCTCTGCCGGGTTGGTCTGATAAAAGTTAACCACCAATTTGAATAAAATGAAAATGTAATCTGTTTCCCAGCATGTTGGTTATATCATTAAGTATTAATGGTAACATAAGGATAGAGGGCAAAGAATATTGAATGTATTGCATACAGGAAGGCATGTAAATTCCTATATTTCAATAATGTCTATATATATGGTATGGGACATTAAGTAAGATTCAAATTTATATATACATTTACCATTTGTGTTCTCACTTGATCTTGTGATATGAAAAGACTTTGGAAAAGATTTTCAAGAGCGATAACTCACGAGTTGTGCTTGATTATATTGCCCTATTCTAGGTATAGATGTTTGACATGTGTGGTTATTAGGTTTTATGCTTGTCTATAAACCTCAACATTATACCCTTGAAACACTGACATGCGATTAGACACTGATTTACAGTCGACAGAGTCATAATAACTAATGTTTAATGATGTCTTGGAAGGAAAGAAAATGGACATTAAGATTGACCGGGCAGTCCTATTTATTGAGGAATGTTTCTGTCTTATTATAATGTTAAAAGTTTTTTTTGACAGAATATAAAAGAATAATTCTATGGGTTCTTCCCTAGAATGGGTTCTGCCCTAGAACGCTATAGAGCTGGTATTCCCTGCATTGGTTCATTCTGGACATATATTCAGATCATTATATTATATATGCAACCATCAAGGATGAGATTCACTTTCTGCACATGATTTATTATAAAGCATTAGGAAACTGGAATAAGATGTCAACAACAACAATCCATACTCACTAACTACTGCATTATATACAGCATGTGTTCATGCATTACTCCACGGTGAAGTGTGTATCACATAACATTTGTATGTAGAGGTGTGGGGTATATACCGTGTGGTACATTATTTTGTACCACATAGGTGGGGGCCTATTGGTGTGCAAAATAAACTCATTTGATTGGTTCCTGTCCACGCGGGAAAATGAGTTGTCAATGACTCTTACTAGCGTTACTAATGTTGCGACGTTATGATGTACACTATAGCGTCATTGCCGGCATCAGTGAGAGAAGAATGGCCGAAACTTTGTAAGTAAATAAAGGACTATTTGCTGTAATTCATAATTAATTAAACACCACCGTGGAGTAAAAATAGCACCGCATCTCATAGGTGGTCTGGCATAAAGGATCCCATTGACCCTCAACGATTCTTTTCAATATAATACACTCACCTATCAGCTTGTGTGCCATGTGAAAAGAAACGTCTTGGGTCAATGTGATCCTTTATGTCAGACCACCTACTCTTGCGGTACTATCATATTATTCATTATCTATACATCCGTTACTTCTCATACATGATGCATATATACGGATTGTGACACCAAGGTTAACAACAGTGTAACTTTTATGCATTGCATTACGAATCAAGCATTGTAAACTGAACATTAATAACACACTGGTATATGGGTGAAATCACCAGAAAATGTACAATCCATCTTCACTAATTCTCTCAAAAAACCCAAATTTCAGACGAAAATAAAGTTCAAAACACACTGCAACCAAACCAAACAGATTGCTAGAATCAATACAATGCCGGATATACTCAAATTTACCTAGTATTGACCAAATTGCAGCCTAATTTAGCAGAATTTACTAAATGTGTACAGCTGCCAATTGTACATTTTCTGAAAATCTGACCCATATACATGCATCATTGTATCATATTGTATGTAGCCATTGATTATCATTCCAACTGCAGTAGTCTCCTGTTGTGTATTAATTGATAGAATTAATTAAACTAAATTAAAATATAAAGAAAAATTAAACAAAGTTTTAAACATAAAGTGTCAGTGCTGTGTAACCGCATTTTATTTCTTTTTTTAAAAAATGTTTTTAAATATTTTTATTGGCCACATGATTTTACTGCCAAGTTGGGGTGTAAATCCACAATCTCCTTAATCAATAACAAAAGGTGGAACAATTCTTAGACGAGGACGGAAAGGAATATATGCACTTGGGTAGGTAGATATAGGAAAAGAGTAATTCCACTTGTTTGCAAAAGGAAGGAAACGCCAGTGTTCGTTCCAGTGCACCATGAACTGCCGGACTGTATTTGTTCCATATTTTCCATGTTGGACATTAATGTATTTGTTGGAAAACAATTGTTTACTTTGTCGGCGCTGGCGTTGAACAAGTTATGTGCTTTTATCATACATATGCGATGTGTTTCAGGGAAATGAGTCATAATATAGTCGCAATATTGATATTTTTCAAAGGTTTTTTTTCACAAGATCACATTATTGGAGTGTTCTGATTTTTAGAGAGTTTATCACTTATAGCTATATCAATCGGTGCCTCAAATTTCAGGACAATGTATCTAATATCCTTTCGTTTTAAAGGTCCTCATATGGACTTCATTTAGTTACTTTACTGTTTATTGCCCCCGAGAAATAGTGAAAACCTTTTTTTCAAAAATGAAAATATCAAACTTAAAATCTAGAAATACTTATTAGGTTTTTAGACTGTTTACTACCATTGGAATCGGCTTGATCTCATCTCTTCAAAAATAATGATATCTCAAAATCTATTTTTTTGCGATTTATGACTCATTTTCCTGAAACACATCACATATTTGGATTTTAATTCATGTTTGGTGTATTAACTTAGACATGTAACCTTAGGCTCGAGTGTGACATAATAGGTCAGTTTTAGCCGAGTATGTGTAACTAAATATTTTAGCGCACATATAATATGTACAAGTTTGCTGTTTGCTGAATAAAAATCCTGCTGAACTTAGATACTTATCTTGTTTTTATTATTATTTTCCGATTTCAATAATACCATCTCGTCCCACATAAATTGATTTTGATTTGAAAAATACCTTTATTCAGGACTAAGAACATTACATCACTGATGCTATTCTCATAATTGCCTGATATTACAAAAAACTATTACAATACTTCAGAACATACTCCGCGAGATGACAATGCAGAAGTTAATATTTATATGAAGAGATAATCTAGATAATATAAATGATACAATTAATTAAATTAAAGACAATATTTCACAGACATGATAAGAATGGCCTTCAAACTTAAATTTGCGGGCCTACATGAAAGTCATTTTGTTTCTCTCGTTGGATAAATAGAGAGAATGGAATAAGACGCCGGTAAACGAAGAAATATCGGACGAGATTACTTACATAAATTTCCCTTATATGGGTCAGATTTTCAGAAAATTGGCAGCTCTACACATTTAGTAAATTATGCTAAGTTCGACTGAAGAATGATTAAAACTAGCTATATCTGAGCATATTCGGTATTGCCTTGATTCAAAGGATGTGTTTGGTTATGTTAAATTGTATTTTGAGTCTCATTTTTTTTTATATTAAATCCGGGTTATTTGGGAGGGTTTCTAAATGTGAATTGTGCATTTTCTGGAAATTTCACCCATTATAGAAAAGATCGCATGGCGAAAGTTTTGTTCGCAGCTATTACAACGATACAAGAAAGGCATGGTCTGGAGGATATACGGGTCAGATTTATAGAAAATGCACAATCTACACTTCTACGCATCTATCAAAGTCTGCTAAATTAGAGTGAAAAGTGATAAATTCTAGGTATATCTGAATGTATTCTGTATTGTATTCATTCAATAAATCTGTCTGGTTGTGTTGAACTGTATTTTGAACCTGATTTTTGTCTTAAATTTGGGTTATTTGAAAAGATTGGTGAAGGCAAATTGTACATTTTCTGAAAATCTGACCCATACTTTGCAGATGACTACAACCTTTTTGTCGAAACAATCTTATGACGAATAACGAATTTCAACAACAAACATCCTTAGCCAATTTCGACAAATTCTTGTATAAACCAATAAAAGCATCAGAATATTGATAAATCCAGCCCTATAAATAATAATATGAGTAACTCTCATATAAATATATAACAGTAGCAGAATGTGTGATAAATCTAGCTCTATAAGTCATGAGATGGGGAAATTTGGTAAGAACTTTTTGTCGTGATAGATGAGGATACAGTTTACTGACCAAAGGATGCCAAACACCACCGGAATGCTCCAATACAGACACCTACAATTTCTTTGGTCAGATATATGGGTCAGATCGTCAGAAAATATACAATTGGCAGCTCTACACATTAAGGACATTCTGCTAAATTAGACTAAAAATTTGTCAATACTAGATATATCTGAGTATATTTGGTATCGCATTGATTTAAAGTATCCGTTCTGTTATGTTAAACTGCATTTTGAAGCTCACTTTTGTCTTAAATTTGGGTTATGTGAGAGGATTGGTGAAGTTGAATTGTATATTTTCTGGCGATTTCACCCATATATAAAAACACCAGGACAATAAACACATCGTTAATGGTTATCAGAAACCTGAAACACGCAAGAATGTTTCTGAGACAAACTTTGCCACGATTCAGGGAAGTCATTCCCCGTTCCGCGTGACCACTTACAAGTATGTCTTGTATGTTGGGCAGAAAATGTATAATCGCCAGCTCTACACATACATGTAGTAAATTCTGCTAAATTAGCCTGAAAAATGATAAACACTGGGCATATAGGTCGGGTTTTCAGAAAATGTACAATTGGTCTTCACCAATCCTCTCAAATAACCCTAATTTAAGACGAAAATAAAGTTCCAAATACTATTCAACCTACCCAAACAGATTGCTAGAAACAATGCAATGCCGAATATACACGAATTTACCTAGTATTGACCAAATAGCAGCATAATTTTGCACAATTTACTAAATCTGTAGAGCTGCCAATTGTACATTTTCTGACAATCTGACCCATATAGGTATACCTGGGTATATTTAGTATTGGGTTGATGCAAAGAGTTTATTTTGTGTTAAATTTGTGTTAAATTTGTGTTAATGTTTGAGAGAATTTGTACATGTTAAGGCGGCTTCCCATCCAAGTATATGGTTATCACGTTTATAGCCGTAAAACCACACACAACTTCCTCCTACCATGAGCTACCACATGTAGCGGGGAAACCCAGGTCCGTGACCACTGCTGGCGCCTCGTCGTGACGACAATACCAACCACGGAAACCTCACGTTTCTCGAGGCAACATGAGGCCAACAAAATAATTTGTTTCCAATTTATCTTAAAAAAAAAAAAAAAAAAAATTGTATTAGGAAGATTTCCACAATGTGGTAGGTCTCATGTCCTACAAAGGTATATACAATTTTAATTTAACAACTGAAGACATTGGTATCATGAAGAGAACTCTCTACTCGTTTACATTGAATTACTAAATAGCGACGAAAACAAGTTTTTCAGTCACATAGCTTTAAGTACAACATTCTTTTTGATATAGGCCCTTCATTTAAAAGAAATACACATTCAATATACACAATAATTTCGCTTTTTAGGTAAAAAACGTTTGTTAATTTTACACACCGATTTTTAGAGTCTGAAAACCTATTTCATAACAATATAGTTGTTTCAAACAATAGAAGGGAAATGTGCTTTTTGACAGTTCCGCGTTAGGGAAACCTGTTTTCCTGCTTTTATTAGCCATTTTTGCCTCCCAAATCCATAAAAAAAAGTAAGGTATGATAAATGTGTTTTTTTATCTAAGCGAATTACTGTGTGTATTGAATGTGTTTCTTTTTAATGAAGGGCCTATATCGCAAAAAAAATGTTGTACTTAGTACTACTTATGTAACTTGATTTTTCCTTAAGAGATGACGAGAAAGTCACTATATAATTGATGTTATTTGTCGTTAACCTTAAATTGTACATACATTAGTAGTATTAACATTACCTGTGGAAATCTTCCTAATAAAGATGTTTAAAAAAAGATAAAAAAAGATTAAAAAAAAATCAGGTATGGTCAAATTCTTTTTTAGGTAGGGGAAGGTTTTTCTAGGTAAATCGGAAACACTTATTTTCTTTTTTGCCTGATGGGGGCGGACAGACGCACTTTATGCACTTGTCGTCCAATAATTATTGTGTTAGCGTCATGCATGGCGAGAAATTACCTTTTTTTATTTCCCCCCATTACCCCGGGTCTTTATTCGCGAAGCAGACAAAGACAACAGTCAAGAGTGTCCGCAAAGATCTACATGGGTAAGATCTTCAGAAAATGTACAATTGGCAGCTGTACACATTTAGCAAATTCTGTTAAATTAGGCTGCAGTTTGGCCAATACTAGGTAAATTCGAGTATATTCGGCATTGCATTCATTCTAGCAATCTGTTTGGTTAGGTTGAACTGTATTTTGAACATTATTTTCGTCTAAAGTGTGGGTTATTTGAAAAGATTGGTGAAGTTGAATTGTAAATTTTCTGAAAATCTGACCCACATCACTCGTGTTTTCATATGACGCCATCTTCTCACTCGAGAAAAGACACACAATACTACAACTGTGATGTCTTTCAGAAAAAATGAGTCACAAGTCGCAAAAAATAGATCTTGTGATATCATCATATTTAAAATCATGAGATCAAACCGATTCCAATGATAGTAAACATTAAGGACATCTAAGAAATTCTTCTATATTTTATGTTTGATATTTCTATGTTTGAAAAGAGTTGGCAATATTTCTGGGTGAGCAATTACCAGTAAAGTATAGCTATATACTCTACAGGATGACCTTCAAAACGCAAGAATATATTTGATACAATGTCCTGAAATTTGGTACATGGATTCATACGATTAACAGTGCTACATCCCCCAAGAATTAGAACATTTCAATAAAGAGATCTTGTAAATAGATTACTTGAAAAATATCAATTTTGCGTCTTTTCCCTGAAAATCATCATATTTAGCACATCAAAGATCCCTTGGAAAATGGGCACAGGAGCAGATGGCAAGTCGCCATAAAAACCTTTCCAAATCTTAAATTCGTTACCATACGAGGAAACTGAAAGAGGCACTGTCTTTGAGTGTTCTCAGAACACTTTTAATGGCTTGAATTACTTGAATTACAGTTTCGGAGAAGACTATAAAGCAGAGCTATGTACAAATAGTTTTACACATTGCTCTGACTAAAGGAAACATAGAAGTGTATATTAATGTTCGCCGCATTGGCTATTGCTAATCGACCTCACTTCGCCTTCATTCATTCAAGGCACCCACCCGCCCAGACCTTTTTCTCATCTTCATCAAATTCATCAAATTCAATCTATTCAATTTTATCAATTTCAATTTATACAATTTATCAATTTTATACCTTTTACAAATCAAATCAAATAAACATTTTTATCAAAAATAAAAATATACAAATTCCCAATTACCTGTTGAGTTCATATGTCCAGTAATGATTTGAAAATATAAATATCTCCTGCTTGCGATCTGTAATGGGTAAACCCCTTTATCTAGAAGTAACTGTCCCACAAGACGTCATTTTTCAGTAATAAACATGTTTCCCAAAGAAAAGAGAAAAGAAATGAAAGGGAATTGTACTGAGGCTAGGCTCAAAGTTGAGAGAGTCCCTTCAAATTGAGGGAAAGCCTCTCGCTCCAAACCGCAAAATGTCGTTATAATCCCATTAGGACCGCAAAATACAATTCTAGTGCCATAAGAATGCTTATTCCTGGCCCTGGAAAGCCATTAGCGCAGTAGGCGTCCAACCACTGACATAACACTATTATCTGATTTGAGAGGCTTTGAGCTTAGACTTTACATATTTGGTTGACACTCTAGCCTCTAGGTCCAAACATTTACATTGGACCATGTAACGTTGTGTATTTATTTAACAGAAGATGTGTATTTATGACAGATTTGTTTTAAAAGTATTTATTCGTATAAAGTCACAGACTGGATGAAAATATTTTAAACAAACAGCCTTAAAGCTCATGGCCTCTCAGATCAGATAAGAATGGTATGTCAGTGATTGGACGCCTACTGCGCTAATCTTATCCCTGCCTAAAACTCGGTGTTTTAATGGGAATATATTTACATTTTGCGGTCTTAATGAAATTATAATGGCACTTTGCGATTTGAGGCGAGAGGCTTTTCCTTCGTTTAAAGGGACTCTCTCATCTTTGGGCCTAGACTGTAAATAAACTCTCTTTTGGTGCATGTATTCACAAACTGTGACACTTTTGTCAATAAAATTTTGTTAAATTTTGTTTCAGTAAGAAACGTATTTCAAAAAAAAGAAAAAAAGGACAAATTGTACATTTTTTGTTGACACGACCTGTAGTCACTGTCACCACCCGTCAGTTCATGGCTTGGCAGGTAGTCAAGGCTATATGGGTCAGATTTTCAGAAAATGTACAATTGGCAGCTGTACACATTTAGGAAATTCTGCTAAACTAGGCTGAAAAATGAAGAATAGTGGGTATTTCTGAGTATATTTGGTATCTCATTGATTTAAAGTATCAGTTCTGTTATGTTAAACTGCATTTTGAAGCTCATTTCTGTCTTATATGTGGGTTATTTGAGAGGATTGGTGAAGTTGAATTGTACATTTTCTGAAGATCTGACCCATATATATATAGCGCATAATTACATGTTACTTCCCGCTACGGGCATCATCGTGCAAACTGGGGTTGTGTGAATTCCCCAGTTTCTGTGGTTATGGAAGTAGGAACTAAAGCTGTCTTCATATATTATATTTATTTTTCATTCCATTTTACAAATGGGCGAAATCGCCAGAAAATGTACAATTCACCTTCCCCAATCCTCTCATATAACGAAAATTTAAGACAAAACTAGGGTTAACAACATAACCAAAGAGATAAGAGATTATTGAATATACTCTGATATACCTAGTGTTAACATTTTCAGTCTAATTTAGCAGAACTTGAAATGTGTAGATCTCCCGATTGTACATTTTCTGAAAACCCGAATACTTGTACACGAATCTGACGACACTTCTGTACAGCAGGTCTTGCAATTGGTCCGAGAAACAAATATCACATTATAATACATAATAATTGGGTTTGTTAAAAATGGTATTCAGTGATTGGACGCCTACTGCGCTAATGGATTTCCAGGCTCTGGAGTAGGCGTTCTATAATTTTAATGGCATTTTGTGGTTTGGAGCGAGAGGCTTTCCCTCAGTTTGCAGGGATTCTCATGAACTCTGAGCCTAGATCGCGTCCATAAACGTTATGTTCCAAGATATCCCTCCATCTGAACTCTGATATCTTCCTTAATGAGAGTGACGTATGTATATCTGGGTCAGATCGCCAGAAAATGTGCAATTCACTTTCATTAATCCTTTCAAATAACCCAAATTTAAGACAAAAATGACATTCCAAATATAGTTCAAGTTAACCAAACATTGACGTTTAGTTTCGAAAATTCGAAAGTAGTTTATATTCCGTTTTAGAAATGGAAGTAACTTTTCTAATTTCTATTTGTGTCCATTATATATTCTCAACCAGGGATTATAGAATGAACAATACCCACTGCCCCCACAGTCCGTGGTCTCATCAATTCATACAGTAAAATTGCCAACCATCTCACAGATTTATGACTCACAAAATATCATATATAATTATATCTAAATCATGGTAATCCTCATTAAGTATATACATTATAGCCTGTGTCGGGACCTCTTCCGGAAGAAAAATATTTATTTTAAAAACCCATGACCAGTTCTAAAAAAAGAAGTTTTATTTAAACAAGTCAGTTACTAAAAATCCGCATATAACCCTACACATGAACAGTTTTCATGCATTGCCTTTAAACTACAATATAAAGAAATCTGATTAAAGCTACACAACAATAATCTTACATTATGCACAATTAAACATAACATATTCTTTAATCAAAATAAATCCAGTTCAAAACTATTTGATATATTTCAATCTCGAATTATCATCATTGAAGGAGATACCAGCTTCTATGTGAGTTATAGTTAGAAGAACGAAATTTGAAGTAGTAGAGTGTTGATAGAATCAAAGCAGTATATAGAAATGTAATTAATATAACATAGAGAGAGGTTAACAATTGAGTAGAAATTTCGTTGTTATTCATGTCATGTAGAACATTTTGAGGCAGCGCGATAATGTGTCATATTTTCAGAAAATGTACAATTGGCAGCTGTACACATTGAGTAAATTATGCTAAATTAGGCTACATTTGGTCAATATTAGGTAAATTCGAGTATATTTGGCATTGCATTGATTCTAGCGATCTGTTTGGTTAGGTTGAACTGTATTTTGAACTTTACTTTCGTCTGAAATTTGGGTTATTTCAGAGAATTGGTGAAGTTGAAGTGTACATTTTCTGTAAATCTGACCCACATACGTTAACTATGTTGACTTGCGTCTTTTGTAACACTGTAAATGCTTGGCCTGAAATGTAATAAAATAAATATATCAATTTATATTCTCCAATATTGTTTCATCCTGTTATTACTTTCACATTCATCTAAACCATCTGAGTCATCTTTCTATAATGGTATACATTTTTTCTGATCTTCTAAGTCTATATTTAGTCTCGCCGATATTATAACAAAAGCAGTGGTGACGATAGTAGACATGTAAGCATATTCTTGGGAAGTCCCCTCCGCAAAACTCATATGGGTCAGACTTTCAGAAAATGTACAATTCACCTTCACCAATTCTCTCAAATAACCCACATCTAAGACAAAAATAAGCTTCAAAATGCAGTTTAACATAACAGAACTGATACTTTAAATCAATCCGATACCAAATATACTCAGATATACCCGATATTCTTCATTTTTCAGCCTAATTTAGGAGAATTTCCTAAATGTGTAGAGCTGCTAATTGTACATTTTCTGAAAATCTGACCCATATGCTTCACAAGTTGACTTATTACCGGTATTCACGTTTTGAAGGAAAGCGCTGACTTCAGTGCTGAAATCCACCCGGTTATTATTGGAAAAAATCAGCAGGAAATTAGTTATAAAAAGGGCAATTACCGGTTTTTGTGAGTAGACTACAGGAAATGATTATTTCCCAATTGGTATAACAGCTATTGGGCATTTCACCTGTTCCATGCAGTGCTTATATTGCAAATTTGCCTATGAATTGTCGTAAGAACCCATGATTTGTCATATAAATTGGAGGTTTCTTCCTCAGAAAGCCCACACATTACCGAACTCAAGTATATGTTTCTTAAGAATGATTTTGAATTCATACTTAAGGCCAATTCGGCTCTGAGTTCTTGAATGTGTGGGCCCGGCCTAACACAAGAAAGTTTCATTACAGCTCTATGTGGATCTTTTATTTTTATCTTTATTTTTGTTATTATTTTTATATTTTTTTACTTTGATTTTGAGTAGATTTTGATACATAGAGCCTAGTGTAGCTACACAACAGTGGGTGGAAGACCATAGTTATTCTGTATTGAATTATTGCCCGTGAGCCAATTATCTTGATATGTACATGACATCCATTGATGGTAACATTCATTGTATACTGTGCATGCCTGTCTATGTTTAAACTGTCATTTTCAGTCTAGGCCCAAAGTTGAGAGAGTCTCTCCAAACGAAGGGAAAGCCTCTCGCCTCAAACCGCAAAGTGTCATTATGATTCCATTAAGACCGCAAAATGTCATTATAATCCCATTAAAACGCCGAGCCATAGGCGAAAAAAACGATTAGCGAAGTAGGCTGACATACCATTCTTATCTGATCTGAGGGACCTAGAGTGGACCATGGTTATTCTGCATTGAATTATTTCCCTCGAGCCCATTATCTTCATATATATGCATAGCATCCATTGATCATAACATTCGTTGTTATTCATTTTATTCATTATTCATTTTTTTTCAATTACGACATCACGAGTTCAACATGCAATAGTCGGCATTTTCCAAGTGTTTGCTTAATTTGTCGTCATGTTCCAAAATAATATTATGTATTTTCCTTCTTTTAGATAGAATCGTATTTCGTGTGAACTTATGTACACACGTGCTTCTGTCTAAAACCCCAGACCTTAGCTTCCCTTTTGCTTCCCTATATAGCTTCCTATAGCTTCCTTCTCGTTTTTTTGTTTTTTTTTGTTTTACTTCCGAAGCATGTTACAGAACACCGCACGCTTCACCTGCCCCCTGGTGACCTGTTTGGTCACGAGCCCCATCCATACTGGTGGGCAGATTGTCAGAAAATGTACAATTGGCAGCTGTACAGATTTAGTAAATTCTGCTAAATTAGGCTGCAATTTGGTCAATACTAGGTAAATTCGAGTATATCCGGCATTGCATTGATTGTAGCAATCTGTTTGGTTAGGTTGAACTGTGTTTTGAACTTTATTTTCGTCAGAAATTTGGGTTATTTGAGGAGATTGGTGAAGGTGAATTGTACATTTTCTGACAATCTGACCCACCATGCAGTGGGTATATGAGAATCTGACCCACTGGTGGGGCAGATTGTAAAAAAATGTACAATTCACATTCACCAATCTTCTCCTATACCCCAGTCTAGGCCCAAACTTGAGAGAGTCCCTCCAAATGAAGGGAAAGCCTCTCGCCCCAAACCGCAAAGTGCCATTATAATTCCATTAAGATCGCTAAATGTCATCATATTCCCATTAAAACGCCGAGTTCTAGGATAAGAAAACGATTAGTGAAGTAGGCTGACATACCATTCTTATCTGATCTGAGGGTTTGGACCTAGAGTGTAATCCAAATTTAAGGCAAAAAATATGCTCCAAGTATAGTTCAATATTACGAAACAGATGTTACAAATGCTTTCAAATAACCCAAATTAAAGACAAAAAAGGGTTTGAAATACAATTCAACATAACCGAACATGTTTTTGTAATCATTGTAATACGAAATATATGCAGATATACCTGGTATTCAACATTTTTTTAGCCTAATTTAGCAGAATTGACTAAATGTGTAGAGGGAGTAAATCGTCACTAAATTATATGTACAATAATTATTCATCTTCATCAATCCTCTCAAATAACCCTAATTTAAAACACAATAGGGGACTTGCACAGCCATCATTTTGAATCTTGATTGCATGGAATTATGGGACTATGGTACAGTATAAAATCTATAGAAAACATGCCATGTTCAGGGTGGAATATTTATTAATGCTCTAATGTCAATATCCATGTGTTATACATGTTTCCATTTCACAAGTCCCCATGTTTCCCATCATGCATTTGGTTTTCATAAATCATTTATAAAACTAGTGATATTGGTAAAAACATTCTTGCAATTTTCGATAAAAATGTTGCCAAATATCTATATGTCAGATTTCAACTGAATCTATCCCATGATGCACTGAAACAGACATGCGCAGTGAGACATACAATTCCCCTATTAAGGTTCAAAGTACACTTCAACATAACCCAACATGTTCCTTTACATCAACACAATACCAAATATGCTCAGATATACCTGGCATTTACCATTTTTATCAGAATATAGCAGAATTGACTAAATGTTTAGAGCTGGCGATTGTACATTTTCTGACAACCTCACCCTAGAGCATTTAAGACAAAAATGACACATTTAAGACAAAAATGAGCTTCAAAATGCAGTTTAACATAACAGAACTGATACTTTAAATCAATGTGACACCAAATATACTTAGATATACCTGGTATCCTTGATTTTTCAGCCTAATTTAGCACAATTTCCTAGATGTGTAGAGCTGCCAATTGTACATTTTCTGAAAATCTGACCCATTTATGTAATGTATTAAATATTATATTGGCCTTAACGAAATAGAACAGATGTTTCCTTCACTATTATAAAACACTCACTAAATCATGAGAAGTGGAAACAAGTGGAAAGTGTGGAATTCCCCATCACTTGAGGTAGTGACCAGGCATGTCATGACTTGTTGGCTCACACCCCATGTGTCAGGGTGCGTCAGACAATGTACGGGTCTGATTTTCAGAAAATGTACAATTGGCAGCTGTACACATTTAGTAAATTCTGCTAAATTAGGCTGACAAATGGTGAATACAGGGTATATTTGGTATCGCATTGATTTAAAGTATCAGTTCTGTTATTTTGAGGCTCATTTCTTTCTTGAATGTGGGTTATTTGAGAGGATTGGTGAAGGTGAATTGTACATTTTCTGAAAATCTGACCCAAATACGCACTGTCCGTCATGGATGGGTCTCAGGCGTTGCCTCCCGAAATAAAATAAACAGAGAACTGTATCTAAATTACCTCTTAAATTATCTATCGTACTTAGATCTCAATGATCTCAGTTATTTTCTCTTGTCCATATTAAAAATTCCCTAGCATACATCCACAGCCTTATTTCACATTTATTTTATTTCCTGGCCGTTTCGTATACTGTGACAATAATAAATCAAATTATAAAATAAATTATGCTGTATTTACATCACGTCCTTTTTACCCAAATCCTGAACTCCATGCAGTGATGGAATGAATATATTCCAGGGTGTGAATGATATCTCCCCGTTTCAGGTTTTGGTGAAAGTTGGACTTAAACATCCGGTCATTAAAATGCAAAATGTGTATTAACTAAAGCTTTTCAGATTCCATTGTCAATCTGTTTTATCACGGATCTAATTTATATATGGGTCAGAATGTCAGAAAATGTAACCTTCACCAATCCTTTCAAATAACCCATATTTAAGTGAAAAGTGACGTTCAAAACGCAGTTTAACACAATGAAAGAGATATTTTTAATCAACACCCCACCAAGAAAGCTGATATCAGCCCGATATCAGAATCTGATATCAGATCTGATATCAGATAGGCATGTCATTCTGATATCAGGCTGATATCAGGCTGATATCAGATTCCAATGAGCAAGAAATTTTTACATACTAAAAAATATGCATGCAAAAAGGGGGTTTCAAGCTCTTCTGTTCAAAGTTTGCTAAAATAGGAATTTTTAAAGATTTTAGAATTTTTTTTATATCAGATTCTGATATCAGGCTGATATCAGGCTGATATAAATTTCTGATATAAAAAAAATTATCTGCAGATGCTTTGATTATCCTCTTATGTACCTAATTCAAGCTCTCCTTAAATATATTTCCCGAAATTCTTGCTGAAATAGGAATTTTTAAAGACTTTAGAATTTTTACCATATCAGATCCGATATCAGATGGATATCATTCTGATATCAATTTCTGATGAAAATGAAAGTATTTGCGGATGTTTTGATTGTCCTCTTATGTACCTAATTCAAGCTCTCCTTGAATATATTTCCCAAAATTCTTGCTGAAATAGGAATTTTTAAAGATTTTAGATTTTTTACCATATCAGATCTGATATCAGATGGATATCATTCTGATATCAATTTCTGATGAAAATGAAAGTATTTGCGGATGCTTTGATTATCCTCTTATGTACCTAATCCAAGCTCTCCTTAAATATATTTCCCAAAATTCTTTGAATTTTCGATCGGCCCTATATCAGTTCTGATATTGAGCCGATATCGTACCGATACTATTTCTGATATCAGTTTCTGATATTGAGCCGATATCATACCAATACTATTTCTGATATCAGTTTCTGATATTGAGCCGATATCGTACCGATACTATTTCTGATATCAGTTTCTGATATTGAGCCGATATTGTACCTATACTATTTCTGATATCAGTTTCTGATATTGAGCCAATATCATACCAATACTATTTCTGATTTCGATTGTTAAGTCAAAATAGTCGATCGTAAAGTAAAAAATAGTCAATCGTAGTCAGAATAATCTATTGTAAAGTCAGAAAAGTCAATCGTAAAGTTGAAATAGTCAATTGTTAAGTCGAAATAGTCAATCGTAAAGTCACAAAAGTTGATTGTTAAGTCAAAATAGTCAATCGTAAAGTCAAAATATTGTACCTAATTCATACAATTTATTTGTGTAAATAAAATTGCTAACTCTAACTTAATGTCTTCAGTCTTGGTTTCTTGGACCATGGATTTCAATTATTAATCAAACAATCCCACATACAACAATTCATGCTCTCCTTTAAAGAAAATCAAGAAAATGCTATTACAAAAGTTTTTCGGCTCAACATCAGATCCCGTATTTTCGATCGGCCCTATATCAGTTCTGATATTGAGCCGATATCGTACCGATACTATTTCTGATATCAGTTTCTGATATTGAGCCGATATCGGACCGATACTATTTCTGATATCAGTTTCTGATATTGAGCCGATATCAGACCAATACTATTTCTGATATCAGATCTGATATTGAGCCGATATCAGACCAATACTATTTCTGATATCAGTTTCTGATATCGAGCCGATATCAGACCAATACTATTTCTGATATCAGTTTCTGATATTGAGCCGATATCATACCAATACAATTTCTGATTTTGATCGTTAAGTCAAAATAGTCGATCGGAAAGTAAAAAATAGTCAATCGTAGTCAGAATAATCTATTGTAAAGTCAGAAAAGTCTATTGTAAAGTTGAAATGGTCAATTGTTAAGTCAAAATAGTCAATTGTTAAGTCAGAAATGTCAATCGAAAAGTCAAAATAATCAATCGTAATGTCAAAATAGTCAATCATAGAATGGAAATAGTCAATAGTAAGTCAGAAAAGTCAATCGTAAAGTAAAATAGTCAATCGTAAGTCAAAATAGTCAATCGTCGAGTCAGAATAGTCTATTGTTAAGTCAGAAAAGTTCATCGTAAATTGAAATTGTCAATTGTTAAGTCGAAATAGTCAATCATAAAGTCAGAAGAGCCAATCGTAAAGTCAGAAAAGTCCATTGTAAAGTCAAACTAGTCAATCGTAAAGTCACAAAATTTGATCTCAAAGTCAGTCGATCGTAAAGTCAAAATATTGTACCTAATTCATACAATTTATAGCCAGTTTTTGAGAGTACTTAAAGAGGTCCGACCTTTGATGAAAAGTCTAGTTTTGAGGCAGCAGGTAGGGGAGCCGTAGACTTAAGGTCAAAACTTAAGGTTTGACCTTTAATGGCGGCATGACAGTCCAAATTTTTCGGGAAGCCTTTGGATTTTTTTTGCAAAAAAGCGCGGGGGTCACATTGCGTCAAGGAAGAGTAAAAAAAAAAGTATATAGTAAATAATTCATAAAATCAATATTTAAAATAAAACGAAATAGATAAATATCAACGTCTCATGGAAAATATTTTGCAAAAATATTTACGACATAGGATTTACAGTGAAATCCATATAGGCCTATGACAACTCTAAAAACACTAAATATCAAAATGATTTTAAAATCTTTTCGTCCATATGGTGGGAAAAGTCCCCTAGACTACATATAATCAGTGAAAGATTTTTTAAAATTGGTAGGCCTAAAGTCCATATGGTGGGAAATGTCCCCCCGACTTGGTAGGCTACATCATAAGGAAGCCATTTTAAAAGATAGCCTATATGACCACCACTTAGCTTGTACAGACCTAAAAATCTTTCGCCGAAATTCCAAATAAATCCTCAATCTCCTATGTCCGATTCCGCTAATAGAATTACATTTCGAACCGTTTTTATAACTCAATTCGGCACTTGGAGCCCGGT